>MU004344.1:0-189587 GCA_010405375.1 Lophiostoma macrostomum CBS 122681 | reverse complement strand
AATTTTTAAGAAATATTTATAGTAGTTCTATACTATTATATATAGTATGGATTTTGGTAGGGTCTTAATAGAGTATCCGACTTACTTACCTGTCCGACTCGCTATGCAAGTATATTAGAGTACTATTAAAAAATAAATATTTTAGATATATACTATAGAGAATTTATTAGAATACTATATAGAGTATTATAAGTAGGCTTAAAGTCTAAGATAATATAATTTAGATAAAACCTAATAGTTTTTAGATATTAATAGCTTATTTTAAAGCCCTAAACAAGGACTTTTAAACGCACTAAAAGTAATTAAAAAATATTAAGTATTAGTAGAGTTATTAGCTATAGCGTTTTGCTATAGCTAGTACTATAGCTAGAATTTAGAACTCTATATAAGGATTTGCTCAAGGGTATACTTTTACTAAGAAAGGTTTAGTATTAAACCCCTTAATCTATAAGGTTCTAAACTATAATTATTTAATTAATAATAGACTTAAGGTAAATAATAATACTAAAGAGGTTTATTTAACTATAGATAATTAAGTATAAAATAGATTAAATAGTAAAGTAACTTATAGGTAAAGCTTTTAGTCTAAAAGAGCTATATTAATTTAATCTATATAAGATAGCTATAAAAAGCTAGAACTATCTATAAAGAAGTATTCTTATATACTTCTACTCTTTATATTCTAGAGCTAATTAGATTCTATTTTCTCTACTTAAGACTTTTAGTTATACTAAAAATCTATTATAGTAATTAAGCTTAAGTATATATCTAGAGCTCCATTATATTATATAACTAACTAACCTAATTCTATTTTATATATTATTATTCTATATTAATATACCTTTTTTAAGCCTTATAATCTTATACCTATTATTTACTTAGTTAAAGATACCTATATATCTTCCTTATATATAATACTCTAAAGGATAAAATAATTTAAGAGAAATTAACTTTATTAAAAGTTAATATTTCTTAAAGATTATTAGCTTATTTTAAAGCCCTAACTAAGTTTTTTAATTTGCAATAAAAATCTTTAGATTATATTAAGATCTAATAGAGTTATTTACTATAGCGTTACTATAGTATTTGGAATAGATTAACTTGTTATATTTCCAAGAAATATCTAAATTAGATAATTTTACTAACTACTTTAGAAACTAAGGATTAGCTAGTTGTTTAGAGAGCCTAGAAATTTAATTTAGTTATTACTACGCTAACGCTCTATAATAAAATCTTCTAAATTTTTAATAGCTATAAATAGCTATTTAGCTTTTATAACTAGTACTAATATAAAGTAGGTAGTAAAAAGGTAGTAGTAAAAAGATAGTAATAGAAAAGGTAGTAGATATTAAGTAGTTAGATAGAGTTATATATAAGTATTAAGTTATTATTAAGTTATTAATAAGTCACTATTAAATTGTTATAAACCGCGGACGGCCCTAAAACAAGTTGAAGAGTCTGAGTATGTTCGAAGCTCGTCATATTGAAGGTCCTGTGAGAGGAGTGGATAGGACCGCAGCAAAGAAGCTCGAACAATATCTCATGCTAATCTGCAAAGACTCAGTAAGGAAGATGCTGTTGAAATGGGCAAGTATTCTCCTCACCTCTTGGTAAAAGGAGAAGAGCCAATGTCGGTAGGGATCAAGCGTAAAGGCTTCGCTTTTTTTTTCCCGTTCCCGACCCACCACCCAACCTCCGGCTTGAACTCGACCCGAAGGGAGTTGCCGGCCATTTGCCTCCTTTTTTCCGGATACAAGTGGTCGCCGTAGCGTTGTTGCCACCTCATGGACGACGTTTGCCCCAAGAGCTCTTGGTCGTCGCGTCGAACCCCTTTGGATACTCCTAGGCCAGATCCAGGGGACGACCGCTAGAAGAGCCCTTGGGCGGGCATGGCTCGATCCCGCGATCGGAACCATGGCGTCCATGGGTTTGGCTTCCATCGGCCACCGTACTCCCAAACTTCTCTTCGTACCAGAAGCTGTAGGGGCCATGAATCTGCCCGATGAGGAGATTTGTCAGGATAACTGTCCCTGCAGCGGAGCAGACAGCCACCATTGACATCGGGAGACCCAAGCCCACCACGGAGAGTACGGCGCCGATGAAAGACGCTACAGTCCACTTTAGAGTATCCGGAGCGAGGGAGCCCCGCAAGGACCGCTGTAACCATGAAGGCATTATAAAAAAAAATGCAGTTTGAAAAGACTTTGATAGGAAAATTGATAATAATGTGCAGCCCTTGAAGAGAGAAGAATCGAAACATGCGATACAACGACGAAAGGTATAGCATCGAGCTCTAACGCTCTTGCCTGCTCCCAGTATGTTGACAAAAACATAGCCTACTGAGTTTTCCCATGGAAAGACTGATCTAGGGAAGTTGTAGCTGACATTGGTTTGGGTAACGACTTCTCTACCCAACTCTCTCGCCGGGTGTACTTCATAATCAAAAACCACGTGCCCTGAAAGCACTCTTTGGTGAAGCCTGTTGGTTGTTTGATCACAAAACTCAACGAACACTAACTCTTTCGGACTCCCCTTCGGCAGGAACCACTAGAAGAGACATGTAGAAGGTGAACCCGTTCAGCCAGTTGATGTCTCTCGCCATTGTCTCTCTTCTTGATATTTCCAAGACAGTTCCTTCCCAGAGATACACATAAAGTTAGTTTGGTTCTGTGCTTTTCGCCCCTGCTCAGGAGCTCTTCACGACAGATCCTACATTCATTCTTTCTAATCGATACATTGGTGGCCAACGAATTCTAACACATCCTTGCTAGAGGGCGTCCAAGTCATTGTACTTCAAGCTCGCAATAATCAGTCCAAAGCGAGCCTAAATGATCACTCACGCAATCTTTCAACCCTTCCTTCCAAAAAGTCATGAACCAAGGCACACTTCCCTCTCCGATCTCAGCCTCTTCTACCTGTACGACAAAGACATTGAGAACAAGTAATGCCATCGGCTTCTTTTGTTGCACGCAATCCATGAATTCCGCCGGTATCTTCAACGTCCAATGAGCATGGATGTCAAGGAAAGCAGTGATGGCAACATCGTACATTGCTTTTTCGACCTCGTCGTCACAAGCTGAGTCATTTATAATCCTCAACTTCCTGGCTTTCATTGCCAAATCCAAGCCATTTCTCTTACCCCGATCGTAAACCATGTCAGGGCCATCTCGATCCTCAATTTCGATCCCGGAGCTCCCAAGCCAAGGCTTGTGGCCTCGAAACAGGCGCAGAGCTTTGTAGTTCGAAACGAGGACGGAGATGGCTTGATCCACGTGATCAGTTGGCGTCAGAGCTGGAAGAAGCTGGGCGAGAGCGCAGGAATACACCGCAGACAGAGCTGCTAGTGCTAGTGCGGGCATGATGTTTTCGCGTGTTATGGCGGGGACAGATGCAGTGAACTGCGATACGGAAGCCTGATGGAGCCTGAGACTTCGATTTATATCGTGCTCGATACTTGTGTGAGGGGTGAGATGACCAGAGGCATGTAGGAGATGAGTCTTATGAATAGCGGAGAGGGCGAGGATGGAGGAGAGAAGATAGTCGCAGCGTAAGGCTTCGCGCGGAATTTCTACCCGCCAAAACGACCTCGATGTATGGAAATGTTTAATGTCATGCGTGATCAACGAGTTGCTTGTCGATTCCACAAAGTGTTGGAGAAAACCTTGTTGCTCAATCGCTAGAGGAAGCGGCGAGAGTGAGGGTAAGGTCAAGGACTGATGTGTCCAGCCCAACCTTAAGATGCGAGATCGGGTCCTTTCATCCGCAAAGTCACACTCTAAGTTGCGTAAACCGCACCGAGAGCATTTGGGAGCTTGTCCACTGCACTATACTTGCGTTAGATCAAGATTTGCGACAACTCAGAGTACTGGATAGGATGACGGCTAGGTCTAGAAAACGATGTTGTACGTAGTATAGAAACAATTCGAAAAAGGTTGGACTAAGCATGTACAGCCTGCAAGCTTGCAGATCTGAGCCAATGAGACGAGAGACTTTAGGAGATCACGTACCTTTACCCGTGCCCTCTTGCATTGTGAACACCCGTTCCGCGACTTTGTATGTGATTTTCTAGTTCCACCGTTCATGTTCGTAATGATTGTGTACACCTGAAGAGCCCACACCGTGTTCGCTATCGCGGCTGATGGTGTCCAATTTTCCAAGTGAAATAAAACTGTGACACTGCTGCCTAGGCGTCGAATAGCGAGAACTGTTAAGATCCTTCCATACGCCCTGCCTAGAAGAGACTAGCTACGAGCCTTTCGAGTCCTGAACGATGTTGTTGCAAGTGGGACAAGAAATCTTCCAGTCGGAGGACAATGTGTGCCAAGTACGACTGAAGTGTGCTGCACAGCCCCCTTTTTCTGGTCCTGGATAGGGATGAAGCATTAGGATGGACTGGGGTCTCGCCTGTTAACCTTCTGGGTTAGCCGTTCATATCCAGAAAATCGATGGCACGATCGCACAGAAAGGAGACCCTCGACACATCACCTCGTTTCACTCAAATACTTGCCAATCTACAAGCGATATATCCGAAAGGCCATCACTCCCGAACTTTTTGGACCGGGCAGTGGCGAAATGAACATTGAGACTCGAAGAAAGCTTTGAACCTCGCCTGTTTCGGGCGACCCACTTGAGCTTACCTTCTGCACGACAGACCCACTTTTACCGTAAACTAGTCACTTTCTAGACATTTAAGCGACCATATTGTATCCCTGTACGGCACGATTTGCTTTGACCATAACATCGACTTTCAACAGTAGCCGCCACCTCGTCGAAGAGCTCATTGAAGTGGCTGCCCTCGACTTTGGACTTCATATGGTCATGCATTCATCTTTCGCACACTAACCATTCTTTGATAACTTCTAGCATGGCAAGAATCATTACAATTCATACTTGCTACATATATGCATTGGTGCCATAGAACTTCAGCAGAAGATTATTGCTCTCTCTGGCTTCTTAAATCGGTCGCTTTCTCTGACTTCTCAAATCGGCCATGAGGACGTCCAAGTTACGCCGTCGAACTTCTCTCATGTAGTCATCTTGCTCAACCGATCGTGGTTTATCTAACAGAGCGTCAGTACACAAGCAGTCGTACTTGAAGACCATGACTTACATCCAGATGGCGCTTGTTTCATTCCCATGAGGCGATGCGTTGCATATCCACCAAGCAAGCAGGCGGTGCAGCCTAGCAAGACGTAGAAAGTCATGAGGAAGGGATGAAGTGCGCTACTTAAGTCATCGCGTTTGGCAAGGTGGATAGGAGACATGGTGATGACGTTCGGGACCTGGAAGCGTTTGTACGACTAGAGATTTTGATGAGGGAAAAGAATGGAAAGGCGATAGTTCCGAAGGTGTGAGATGTCGAACTTTGGGCTGAAGGAGAGCTAGAAAGTCATGAAGTATGTTCTTGGGAAACGAGGAGTAGGCAGAAGCTCTTATACGACCCCCAGGTGCTCCTGCGCCCTCGTATAGCCCACATGACAGGGATCGAGGTGGTATTTGCACAAGGACTGTTGAGGCTGTCCGCAGACGGAGCAATATCTCGGCTAGACTTGCGCTATCGCCGTTGCAGACTCCTGATTCCCATGATTAGCAACGGTCCTACTTTGTCCTACCATTGGCTGATATTTTTCTCCGTGCGTTGAGAGTGCCTCGTACATTACTGCTTTTGTCATGCAACATAAGTGTGGATCTTCTGCACGTATTCGGCATGGCTTACTGACCACCCTTTATAATTTTGGAAGCCACTGCAAGACGACCAAACTTTTATGTTTGGGAGTCCTTCTCGCTCAAATTTTGGCAGAAGTTGTAGTCAAATTAGCATCAGCTGATTCGTGATACGCTCCATCGACGCTGGAGTCCCGGTACTACAACATCTTGCGACTTCTTAACACTCATGTGGATCTCCGTCGGGATATAAGGGAATCCTCTGTGGATTTTGTTCCTTAATTTGAGTGGAACGATACTGTCGCGGCACCCGAGTATTTCCAAGGTTTACATATGGACGTCCGTGAAGCTGACCAGTAACCGGAAAGTATAGAAGGAAGGTGTATTTTCATCCATGAATAACTTATTATCATTCATGAATGGTTAGGTCGATTGGCTTCATGCTTAGCTTTTGATAACGATGGTGGTCAAAGATTGCCAGGGGAGCCACGGCGATCGTTGCATTCCGAACTGCAAGTGCGCTCATCAACTAGACATTAATTTAGCTTCTGGACTTCTAACAATGAGTCTAAGTGGGCGCATCAAACACTCCAATGGCCTCATTGTTTGTGAAGATGGTGCCATTCTCCACACTAGTGACGTCACAATTGCGATTCGACAAAAGGGTCCAGTACTTAGACGTTGATTTCCCCTCTTCCCAGCTACGAAGTCCTCAAAACGCACACTCAAATACGTACTTTGATCGGATTTTGTACTCAATCTTGCCGTATCCAATTTAGCAGTATCCCAATTCAGAATGCCTGCCACGAACCCCAATCCCGGACAGCGACTTAGAGAACCTGCGGGTGGTGCTTCAACAGTAAATCCGACGGCATCCGGAGAGATCAGCATCACAGTCAAGAAGCCTCTTAAGGGAACAGCGACATATACTGCTCAGATCACGGGTAGTCCTAACCGGAGTGGCAACATCGTTGTGACCGAAAAGTCGAGTGAGGGAGCACAAACACAGAAACAAGGAGCTTTAAAAGGGTCAGTCTAGCATTATCACAACTGACTTCTTGAATAATTGTTTATACATGCTAAACTTCGATAGCGACGATGTTAGCACCCTTGCTGCTTTGATCGAGGATCTGGTGAGCTACCCTAGCTCCGACAGCGAGGACATCTACGGATTGGACACAGAGTTGTCCCTTGCAAATCCTGAGGTGCAATGGTCGAATGGAGAGGCAGACACTAGCGGGACGGTGAGAGAGATTACCGATGAGAGTAAGGAGACTTTCAAAGAAGCCGTAGATACGATCCTCGGCTTGGTTAGAAGGCATGCCAAGCAGGATAGGGCACTCTGAAGTACTAAATGAATGAGGTAAAAGATGGTGCTACTACGTCAAGCGAAACCAAGAACTGTTCAGTTTACCGAATTGTGCATGGGAATGTTCGTGACACATTTATACCACCGGATCCACTCGGGGAGTCAAGACGTTTTACTGTGCAGTCTGTCCCAATAATAACTACGTATACTCGGTGCAATCAAGATATGGAAGACGATACAGTTCAGTTTCTGATTGAACCAGACTCCTTTTAGTATTGCAATATCCAGAAAGTATGTCGGAAATTGACTCTTGACAGCACGCCTAACTAGAATTTTGAGTCACCCATTTCCCCTGCGGTCCGTCACCTTTGACGATTCTCTTGACAGTCTCCTCCACAGTCTCCTCCTTCTTACCATTCAACAAGAGTGCATTCCACTTATCGGCCTTTTCGTCAATCTGAGACGGAATCTGCTTCGATACCGTGCTTCCTGTGAGCACCTCTCTGATAGCACCAGCATCGCCTCTCGCCGCCTTGTCCTGCAAATCGCTCCACACGGTCTGAGACTCAATGTGCGTCACGTCAAACTTTGCACCAGTCGCCTTCTCAGCCGCTTCAAGCACCTCATTCTGTGTAGTCTCTAAGGAAGAGATGTGCACAATAGTGTTCGACGCTTGTTGGCGGACTTGAGGGTTCAAGACAAGTGATGTGACTGCTTCAGCGATGTCGCGCACATTTGCAACTCGGAACTTCGTATTGCCGCCATCCCAGATTGTGGCTTTGTGCGCGTTGAGGTCGACATCGAACATGCCGAATGGAAGGCCCTATCCGAGTTCTAGTCCCTGATTTGTTGTATTCACACATGTGCATAGTCGCACACAGTTGGATTGAACTTACCCAATCAAGCCACAGTCCAGTAACGATTCCCGTCCACGACAAGCCTTCCTTCTCCTTCCTCTTCAAGTGCTCAAGTACCTCATTCTTGACTTTGAAGAGCGGCAAAATATTGAAAATTCTCGGGTCTGTGTAGTCGAGTCCGAACTCGCTGGGAATGAAGTACTTAACACCTGAGACAGTGGCTGCGTCGATGATAGCGTGCTGCGATGTATAGCCTTGCGGTCCAACCACAGATACCACAGCATCGATATTCTGTAGGAGAGATGTCAACGACTCTTGAGAATAGTCGGTGGTTGCCACCTTGACACCAGAGGAAAAGGACGCCGAAGAGCCTGGACGTGTCGCAACGGTTACGGAGAGGCCAGCGGAGAGAAGAGAGGGAACGATCGCGGCACCGATGTTACCGCTTGCCTGAGAGCCGGTTGTATCAGTGGATGCTCTGGTTCATTTTATTCACTCGCCTTCAAAATTATAGAATTCATGGTTTGAGGTCGCCGCATCCAGGTCAGATGGTACTTACCCCGAAGACTACAATTGATCGAATGTCTGTCATGGCGTACGTAAACAGCACTGTCGGCAAATCTGCATAGAAGAAAAAAGGTGTGGATTGGAGTATGAAACAAGTTCGTAGGCAGTTCGCTGCTCTTCATTGATATGTTACTACCGAGATCTGATTATAAATCCATCGACGAACATCGACCTCAACATGGTGGAAGCTAGTTCCGTGCCTGTGCAAATATTAGAAATGATGTACGGTATACAGCATGTTCTCAGCTCCGGTGAGAATCCGAGTTTCTTCCGAAATTGCGGTGTAACCTTTATCTTTAATTATTAATCAGCTATACCGTGCTTTGTTCCAGGGTTGGCGAGAAGTTTCCAACTATACTATTATAAGAGAAACACGTGCTAAGTAAGTGTTACACAGCAATCTTAGAGGAAACTCGGATTCTTACTGGAGCTGACAAGATGCTGTACATTCTATCGAGGTGGTACAGGCGTCGTCATTAGTAATGACTGATTTTGAGACTGATGAAGCGGGCCAGGGTGTCCATCGTTCTACTTTCTCGGTACCCTCCTTCTGACAACACCTCTCTTTCCAACACTGGTAACAGGATTATCGTTGAAAACTGCACCCGGTCCGAAATCTGGCGTCCCTCCGATCGTTCCAAAGATATCGCCAACATAATTGGTCGCCTTGACTCCAGGCGCGAACGTCGAGTTCCAACCATTTAATATCCCCTCAACTACTTTTACTCCTGCAAGATAGATGTTTTTAACTGCGGGCTCAAAAGCGCCCTGATTTGACCAAAATAAGTTCGTGGTCGCTGCTTCTCCTATGTACGGACGATCCATGTCCGAAGCCGTGCGCATAACAATAATGCGCGCATAGTCGACAAGGCCAGCAGCGTGAGCACGAATCAACGCCTCGAGGGTCGCATTGTCTTCTTGGGCGGTAGTGCAGTATACTCCAGTGCCATTCGTGGCGAGTTTGGTATAGTTTCCAAAAGCTTCACCTAGGAGGCGACCGCTGTAATACACATCGCTCGTTGCTACGTCGCATTCAACCACAGACGGCGGCTGCGTCGCGGCTGCATAAATATTATCGTCTGAGGCGTAATGGGCACGATAGGCGATTGCCTCGGCGCTATCATTCAGAACGGCCGTTTGAGCAAATCCAACAGCCAGCTTTCGTAGAGCGTCGTTGACCTCGAAAACTTCGGTGCCATAGATAGATTGCGGGTACTCATCAGGGGAGGTACTGCCCTGTGGAACGTAGCCTGTGGTAAAATTATCTGGGATTTCGCGTATGTCGAACTCGTATTGCAATGCCACTTGCACGGCATAGCGGGCGAAGGTGACCGAACAAATAGTTGCTACTTCTGGATTTACACCTGCAATACCGCCAATAAGAAAGTATGTCGTCGTTAGGTCGAACGTAGGAGATGCAACAAGAGAGGCAATTGTGACGGCGGCGTTGATCTCTGATTCTCCGGTGACTAGCTGGCAGACCTCGCCGTTTGCTGTGCAGTGGGCGTCTGGGAAAAGTGGAGAGAACCCAGGGACGGTGATGTTTTGCGCGAGAATATCAAACTCCGGTATGCCCCACCAGATCTCTGCCTCAGGGTCGCTGAAGGTAGAAGTCAATGAGCGGTGCCGAGTTTGCTACTAACGAACGAGCCACACTTACAACATGCTGATGATGAAGACCTTTGGTTTGATCTTGTATGTTGGGTACGGGTCAGCTACTGCGAAGGCCGAGAATAGCAGCGCTGTCAGCGCTGTTGGTATAGGGACGATCATGCTGCCGGGTCTTGAGAGAGGGTATGAACTCGAAAGCTGAACCGAGTGGTCTTGGCGGTACCAAGTGACAGGTCAGAAAGCGCAGGTATCGAGCTCTCAAATACCAGGACAGGTACCGCGCGCCCATCGGCACATACCTCGAGCCTAGCACGCTCGGCTCGGGGTTCATGGGGGTCATTGGTCGACGTACTATCAGGAACACCGCCCTACATTCACCGATGGAACTTCTGCAAATCATTCGTACGCGAATATCACACCGTTTCGAGGAGCTATCAGTAGTCGCAGCCAATGATCAGCTCTCTACCTTTGGAACAATAGAAACGAGAAGCAAAAGCAGAGTAGAACGTTCGATAATTGAGTCTACCCATGCAGATTCTCGTCGGACGCAGTAGGCCGGTAGTACGCGAAGATCATGCACCTAAACATGTTCCCAGCATGGCACTGTAGTTGACGGCCGGCTCCGATCTGCGCTACGCGTGTTATCGTCCTGGTCCTTGGTTTCTCTTTTCCGTAAGCAGACTAGTAGATGCAGACAACCCACATGGTCGGAGATGTCTAGCCATAGTGTGGGGAATGGTGCAGAAGAAGCCTCGTGGAAGAGGCGACCTGGTGTTTCTTATCTTGCCGAAGCTTTCCTCATCCGCTCTTGTCAGCATCGCCGGAGCGGGGCGGCCGAGTGGCGCTAGACTCGGATAGCTCCCCTAAACGACAAACGCTGGTGACGTACATGGCGCCGAAGGCTTCGATAAGGACGTTGTCTTTCATTTGAGCAAATCTAAATATGCAATGGTGAGAGCAGTCTTGGGAAGCAAGAGGACTGATATGTTACGCGCAAGCGTCAACGTCCCCCTAAATTCGCGAGAACTGGATCCCCAAACCAAGCATCCAGTTGCGCCCAATCGACAGCGTCTCCGCCGCTCCCTCCGAAGTCGTAGTCTTGCGTGTCAAGGTCCATTGGGTCAACTGCGCCGATCGTGAAGGTGTCGCTTACCAGAGCATCGCTCAGCCAAAATGTGTCGTCGCTGGGAGGCATCGCGAGATGGTCATGTGTTGCGAATTGCTGTGATAACAGCCTGTCTGATGGCAGCGTCGAAGTAGGACCTTCGATGTGCGAGTGCAGGGGCGGAACATTGACATTCGTTTTTCTTGCTCGTCTTTCAAGCAAAGCCTCCTTCCGTGCTCTTGCCCGCTCTCTCAACTTCATGATGTATTCTGGCACTTGCTCCTTTCTACCATCTCTTGATAGCACAGTCTCTCTGGCATCATACGCCTTCAAGCAGAGGTTTCCTACAGCTAATAGAATCGGGCGATCCGTGACCAAGAGCATTTCTGCATTATTCCTATACAGTGCTTCGATCAACCGCCATGCCTTTGTAGCGTCCGGGTAGAGTGGCTCTGCCCTCAGGAGGTCCATTGCATGAATTACAGCATGCCACTGGATAAAGTACGGAACGTTCCATGCAAACCGCTGCAGCTGTGGAGAAGATTGCATCATATCGTACTGTTGCAATAGTTGCATCACAACGTCCCAAACTAACTTCTTCTCTTCATCCGGAACATGCGATTGCTGAGCCCACCGACGGGGGTGGTGCGTAAGGAACCGGGCAAGATTCAGCGCCAGTCGACCACCAACAAGTGTCATAAATTGTAACGGCTCCGAAGGGTCGCAAAAGCGGAGGTATTTCGTTTCTACCTTTTCCTCCATTTCTTGTAAGAATCTGTCCTTGATTGTAAGATCGTCCATAGCAATGAACTCTTCCGATGTAAAGCCCACTTTTCCTGCATTTCGTAGTCTCTCTTGCTGTGCAGCGCCGCCTGTTGCGAGATCGGTTCGGAAACTACACCACAGCATCTCTGTTATCTTGCCGGACTCAACCGGTGCCGACGTCATGGAAGGATGCATATCGCAGTCGTTGACATTGGCACCAATTTTCGGCGTAGTTTCGTCCAGTTTGAAGTCTCGATACTTGGCCTGACCGCAAAGCTCAGCAGCACGGAACTCGTGCATGTTCAGTTGCCACCAGATACGTCGGCGGAGTTCGGTTTCGAAGGGCGAGAGTCCTAGCAACGTACCATCAATTCGCATGCCCATGCCCTGCCCAATCCTAACAGCGACACCGGTGAGTGTCCATACGGCGCGTGGTTCGCTATGGTCGCGGAGAGAAAGAAGGTGGAATAGAAGAGCCTGCATTATAACGATGCTGTTACTGCTCATGAACTTGGCGCGGGACAAGGCAATCTTGGTGGCCGATATGTAGCGCCGAAGGAGAATGGACCGAGGCTCGGAGAACCGAGAGACGCAGTCATTGTCGGTCAGGGTCAGAATCGCTGTACTGTAGATAGAGAACATGAGGGCCTCAAAGCCCCGCGGTATCTGAGCGATGTTGTTCACGGCCTTGACTATAGCGGGCTGTAAAGTCGGGACGTGTATGACCTTTGAGAGTGGGTTGACGTTCTCGAGGAATATGCCCCAAAGTTCATAAATTTGCTCTGCCGAGGGGTGTAATGGTGACATGTTTGGCATCTTGTCACCTAAAACGTAGCCAAAGTCATCATCAGATGGAAGGTCGTCGCTGGTATCGTTCGCAGAGTCTTCCTCTACATTCTCTTCATTTTCGTCGATCTCGAGTGCCACTCGAGACCACAGACTACTGTTGAAAGGTTAGATTTACTGATATGTGATCGGCGGCATCGCTTACTTGTCAACAAGCCTTGTACCACTGCGGCCCTGTATGACCTCGGGCTTGAAGATTGTCGCCCGAGGCTCCGAAGGAGCTGAGACCGGCATCGGGCTCTGGGCAACACCTGCAGTTTCCGCCGACGCGGCTGGTGTAGGACCCTGTTCGATAGGGGGAATTTCCTCAGGATTGTCAATGGATCTAGGTGGCTCTGGGTCGATACCTCTCTCTTGGAGCAGGTGCTCATAGCGACGAAGACGCTCGACAAGCTGGTCATGTGGTGCATGAGTTTTCTTTCTTCTTGGTGCTTTCGGAGGACGGTATATACATAGTGCTCTATGTCGCACGCATGCGCTACATGGAACTTCTCGGTTACATTTCACCTTCCGGTCCGAACAGCGGACACAGGCATAGGTAGGCTTCGTGGGATTCGGAACTGATGACGAGCCGGCAGTGTCCATGATGATCTGAATATTCGAAGGGCGGAAAGACTAGATCATGGCAGCAAGAGGGATGGTGATAATTAGGGAACATTCCGACGCTGTTGTGCTGTTGATTTTCTAGTGTCAGAACCGAGGATACTCCGTGCTATAGGGAGTTCTAGATCGACGCTAGCTTGGATGAGGTCTAGTCGTGCGACTGAATTGTCAGACACATTGCAAGATATCAACATCGCTGATTGTCTGTCGAAGTGCGTTCTAAGTTCATGAAGGGCGTCATTGATGATGACCCTCGGGAGATAGGGACGGCCAAATGTGGCGCGAGCCGCGTTTGATTGGTGGAATTCCCGTGTTCGGGGCCCCGAGCGTTGCATCTCCGAGTTCCGTGATCTTTGTCATGACGCGATCAGCTCCGTGCAAGCTACTGAGTGCTGCACGACAGCCTTTCCGTTCAATGCATACATTGCATGGTGCCTACTCTCTAATCCGCAAGGCACCTCACGCATTGAAGCCTATATCTCCTCATGATCTCTTCTACTATGTATTGCTGCTCAACTGTTAGGACCAACGCCTGCGAACTGGTTTAGAACCATTTCCCGTTATTCCGCTACGAATGAGTTTCCGAACACTATATGTTTGCTGTGACTAGGTCTTTGTTGACCTGCCCTAGGTCTGAGCACCCAGCCAACCCGACAGTGATCTCCAATTCGGCAAGTAAACTTTTCAGAACATGCCTGACGCCCTTCTCGCCTTCATGGGCTAGGCCCCAGAGGATCGGTCGGCCAAGTTGGACGAAGTCTGCGCCAAGAGCCAAGGCTTTGAAGCTACGATTCACGATAATTAGCTTGTGTCTCTATAAATGATGAGGTCAGAAGAAGGGGAGGCACTCACATGTCAGCGCCAGATCTAATACCACCATCGAATCCAACAGGCATGCTACCATTCACGGCCTCAACGATACTGGTGAGAGCATCCAGACTCGCGATAGCACCATCGATCTGCCTTCCACCATGCTATCTCTGTTAGCTGTGCTTCGTGTAATGTTATTCTTAAGAACCTACGTTACTGACGATAACCCCATTCAAGCCCCACTGCGAAGCCAGCTTTGCATCCTCCGCACTCTGCACACCTTTCAACAAAATTGGGCTGTCTCCCCAGACTTCCCTCAACTTCCACAGATTCTCCCATACCGGGCTAATGCCTCTCGAGGTGGTAATCGTGTGGTACAATGCTGCCATCTGTTTCTGTTCCATTGTTGCATTTGACGCAAGCGGGTTAAATCCAAGTTTCTCATGAGCAACCGGATCCTCGAGGCCAATCTGAACACCGACGCCCTCAATGAACGGGAAGAACCCACGATCTAAATCACGGGTCCTCCAGCCCAGATCCCAGGTGTCCACCGTTACGACGAGTACTTCGTAGCCATTTGCCTTGGCTGTCTCGAGATATGAGCGTGTGAGGTCGTCGTCTGAAGGCCAGTAAAGTTGATACCAGCGCGGATTGCCAGCGCCGTTGGAAGCAGCAACATCCGAGAATCCGGTACTGCTAGCCGTGCTAAGGGTGTATGGGAGACCAAGCTCTCCGAAGACTTTGGAGGTTGCGCGCTCGCCGGTTGAGCTAGAATTGGATACAAGGTCAGTGACTATTCTCAAATGGAAGTAAGAAGATAGGTGCCCTTAGCAAGATTGTTGAAACACTACCCAGGTTGCATTTCACAAATCTACGCCAAGAGGCACCTTGTAGTAGAAATTTTCGTACTGGAAGAGTGTTTGCACACCTACAGGCGCCATTACGATTGGTGCAGGTAGCGTGCGGTTGAAAAGCGTTATACTGAGGTCACGGCGTGGTTGGACGGGTCGCATTACTCGAGGAGCTATTTGCCACTAAGAAAGTTGATCTTGTTAGAAGACGGATCAATAATGTATCACGGAAGATGAACACACCTTGTCAAAGGCTGCCCTATTCGAGGCAACAGTCTTCTCTAAACCTGCACCACCCGCTGCGTAGTCATACGCTGGGGCTGGTAACAGTAATTTGGCAGACGCTTCAAGTCTGTCATAGTTTGTTGATGCGATGGGCGTTTGATTGTAGAGAGTATGATTGTAGTATATCTCCGAGGAGTAAGACGAGTAATGTTCGGAGCCAGGGGGAGGGTTGAGAACAGAATTTATGAGCTCTTGCGCAGACTGTGCCGCTACTAGGAGAATGATTGGACTTGATGCTACGAACCCTAGAAATAGCTCGGTAGTCCTCATGCCGCTGATGAAGCTAAGTCGATAGTAATGTTTCAAGCAAGGATTTTGAGAAGTAATTCGAAACTGCTGAACACAATAAACACATGCGTAGCAGCACTTCTTATACCAGGAGTTCTCCAAGTTTCGTAACCCTTCGAGGCGGAGCCATGGCATCTTTAAGTTAGATATTCAAAACATGCTAGAATTACCGAATATGCCGAATCTGACGGGAGAAGTAACCGTGCTTCATTTAGCGTCTGTGCTAGGAGTACTGTAAGCACACTAGAATCTTGGCCTATTTGCACTGTATTCGCTCCGCTCATAGCATATAGGAGTTGTATAATGTGCAGTTGTGTCAGTATCGGGAACCGTCGAGCTGCGACGGCTACTCGTCCAGTGCATCCCAGCCTGTAGCCAAAAATAAACTATCTTGATATAAGTTCCCGAAAACTGCTCCAGTATGGCCCTCCACCAGCGTGTTCTTTGCTGTGCATATAATTCTCTTCACTATCAATGCCGCCGGATAATTATCTTCGAGTGAAGAGAGAAGTTCGATATACACCCCAAGCTTTGCTCTGGACGTGTTTAGATCCGCGACACCTTTGTGTTTGAGCATATTCAAGTAGGTGACCATAGCGGGAACTACGAGTGGAACAGTGACAGGCGCACAGTACATCGACAGCTCGTCACGAAGTATCCCCTCTATGAGGGAAGTAGTGTTATCAGCAGCCCTTCTTAACGCTTCACTTGAGCCCTCGGCACGCGCTAACGCCGTTGTTGTAGCATATTGATGGAGCTTCAGGTGGCGGTCAGCGCTCGCTAGGA
The DNA here is from genome assembly GCA_010405375.1 of Lophiostoma macrostomum CBS 122681. Classification (NCBI taxonomy): domain Eukaryota; kingdom Fungi; phylum Ascomycota; class Dothideomycetes; order Pleosporales; family Lophiostomataceae; genus Lophiostoma; species Lophiostoma macrostomum. Next base: position 173,240 of record MU004344.1, on the reverse strand, counting down.
CAAATGTCGCATCAGTGATTTCTCTGGATGTGATTTGACTTTCCAGTGTTTGGAGCTGTGAAGAAGAGAGTGTCGTTGCCGTCATAACATCGCGCAGCACAGCGCTAATCGTAATCAATTGCTGCCACATAGATGTCATTTTGCTGGCCTCCACTTGTGGATATGATGCCTGAAACGAGAATTCCGCATGTTTGCACAGATTTTGTTGGCTCGTGGGCAATGAGTAGCTGCCAGCCATGTTGATTCGTAGCGGTCTTCCCATGCTGAAAGCCAACCAAACATCGCGGATCATGCAACACTGCCAAATATTGCACCACAGGGCTTGCAGACGCTCGGAAATCTTCATACTAGTATCTGTTGACATACACTTTTGTTGAAGGCCTAGCGTTTGCGCGACACTGAAAGCTATTCCGGTCCAGTACCAGGACTGTTTTACGTCTTCAGTATCTGCGAACCAGAAACTGAGGAGCAGGGCTGATTGTACGAGCACGGTCTTGTCCTTCTCCTGGGATATATCGAAGAGCAGCTTCGCTCGCTGCACGTACTTCTCTTTAAACATCTTTTGTGGCAGAATCGGAAGATAGCTCGCGCTGACTGAGAACATACTCCACAATAACAGCAAGTTTATGCCTGCAATGCCATTTTCTTCGTAGTCGTGCATAAATGCCGATGCATCAATGACAGGGAAGACGGGATGCACAAAATGGAAGTATGCATCAACCAGTTCACGACTTTCTCTTGGCAGCGTAAAACAACCTTTAGTCTTGAGATATTCGAGGTCATCAGCAGCAAGTGCAGCTTCGGCAGTCGCGGGGATGAAGAAGTGGCAATCAGTTGCTCCACCAACAGCATCGAGAATGGTCCCATACCCACTCTTTCCGACGAACACAGGAGCAATCCTCGTCGTACTGGGCTCAATAACAGCTGCTGCCACTATTCCAGATCTATCAGGACATGTACGAGATGTGGAAGGAACTTCATCGGTCGCGTTGTTGCTATGCAGCCGGGATTTGTCAGAGTCGCTTGAATGTTGAGCTCGCTTTCGTGGACTAGAAGGGACGTTACAACATGCAGTTATGGTCTTTCGACATACTAACGGATATATTTTTCTCGTCCGGATCGAGCACATGTCACCTTTCTCAACGCACTTCGAACATGGGTACGTCGCGTCAGCATCGCAGCGGATTTTGTGGCTGTGACAAGATTCGCAAACGCGGACTGCACGCCTTCGTGGCATTTTCGGCACCTTCGGTATATTCGGCAAATCTAGAAAGTGTAATGCTGAAGTGAGGGTAACATGGGATTAGGAATTGGAAGACAGGTATCTAAGACAGCAACAGCGCGGAACGGCCGGAAGTGACGGGGCGGAGTACGCATGACGTCATCCTCAACCAGAACTTCGATACGCCGGTACAGGAGTTGTACAAATTTTCGATTAAGATGATGTGTCTCATATACGTATTACTACAGTTATATACAGAGCATTTCGCAGATCGAGGATGATCAGGTATGCGCAACGTTCGAAGCTCTCCTCTTCCCGTACTCAGTGAATCCACTCGTATTCCGGAAGCTTGTACTTTTCCGCACTTGCAAACGCGTTTCCGAAAAATCTTTGTGCGAAGTCGATGATTCCAGACCAACAAAGGAATGCGAAAATGTTGTTTCGCAACCATAGCCCCCAGGCCGTCTGCGGACAAAAGACCCCGGGTACTCCTGGTGGAATCTTCTGAAGATCATCGGTGAGTGGCTTCATCTGCTTTTCGTACGCTTGCAGTCCAGCCTCAATGTTGTCCTTGTTTCTCAGGATTTCGCCTGCTAAGAAGTACGCGCCGGCTATCGCCAAAGTAGTGCCGCCACCCGTTGGTCCTGGAGAGTATCCTGCGTCTCCTACCAATACGAACCGACCCTTATGGAGTGTTGGCACCTTGACTTGCATTATCTCGCTGCCGTAAAAGTCCTTCGAGTCCATCATCTCCTCAATGACTTCATCGCTCTTCCAACCCACTCCTGCGTACCGCTTTGCAATGTAATTCTTCAACAACGCATCCCCTTGCTTTAACGCATCGCGGAACTCCTGCATACCTGCCTGGTCATTCTTCTTGTGTGCGCACATGAAGCCCACTCGGTTGACATTGGGTTCGGGGTCAGGTCCCACGAAGAAGACTCGTCCTTCTGGGGCGGCGAAGCCCTCTCCGTTCTTTCGACCCTCAAGCATGTCCCGCCTCGTGGAAAAGTACGCATGCCAGATGTTAGTCGCATGTATATGATCTCGGACACCACAGCCGAAACCGATAGCTCTTGTCCTGGACGCCGCTCCATCGCATGCAACAACGAGATCGTATTCTGACTTCGGGTAGCCGTTCGCGAACTCGACGGTCACTGGCTCATTCTCCTTCTCATGCTGTTGTATGCTCGCAACTTGCTCTCCGAACACGTACTTTATTCTTTCATTGTCTTTCGTCAGATCGTACAGTATCGCTGCTAGGTCTCCCCTCAATATCTCGTACTCGGAAATGAGAGCCTGCTGATTGGGGTCTCCGGTTGGCTTGAGGGTTCCATAAGGGCGACCATCACTGCGGACGAGGGTCATTCCTTCCATTGTGGTGGTTTTGGAGCGCACAGCAGCCTCCATACCAGCGATCTTGCCCATTACAGTCACTCCTGCTGTGCGGATGTCGACTTGTTGGCCATTGGTTCGCAAAGCGGGGAAGCGCTCGATGACTGTAATTTGGGCCCCGGTTTTCGCAAGCCAATATGCGGTCATAGGACCGGCAATGGACGCGCCTACCACGAGAACGCGTAGCTGGGACATGATCGGTCTTTGTATTAAGAGTGGACGGATGATGTATGTTGAAGATGGGTTGAAAGGTTTCAGCGGGGCCTTTGCTTCTGGTTTTTCACAATGAGTCTTCAATAGAAAGGTTGCTGTCAAAGGAAGTGTCGATGGTACTGAATCTCGTTGATGCACATGGCCAAAAAGGATAACCAAGCTTAAATATACTTAAGCTTTCGAAGAAGCTTTCTCTTCCGAGCCACTTGCAGACTTCGGTCCCGAACGATGCAGCCTTGTTTCGGAGACGCTAGCTCACCAGCGCCCGAAAGCTCCCGAGGGTCGGGACCCACGCATCCCGACACTTTAGACCTCTCTATTGAATCGACGCCGTCATTACTATCCTCATCTGGTACCCATAATGGAATAATAGTGCACTTCCAGGTGCGCCTCGATCGTTATGCATCCCACAAACCTCACTCAAGCGAATACACGCAGCGTGCGCACGGTGTTCACGAAAAATGATATACGTAGTCGAAACTCTACGACCAATCTTTATGTTCATCGAACCTAGCACTTGAACCAAAATGTATCGCCTCATGTAACCGGACACATCTTCCTACCTGAAGTTCAGCCCCCACCATTCTCTCTTCAATGAATTCGCACGAGTTGGCACAGCCTCACAATGCCGGAGTGGGGTTTTTTGATACAAGAACACTCGCTCCCGCACAGCGATGCAGTCCAGTCAACCTTCGGCCATGACAAGCTCGACGCCCACCCGGTCCAAGAACCCGTGCTATCGCCAAGCGTTCTACAGAAAGGAGACTGGCGAGATCACAGAAGCCGAATACTTCCATGCCATCTTCCAACATCTCGTGAAGGATGGCGTACATCACAAGGGTGATGATCTTGCACGTACAGAGTTGGAAGATGTCGACCCATTAGGCTATAGTCTTAGCCATTGGATTGCGAACGAGAAAATCAAAATCAAAGGTATGAGATCGGACTGACGGCGTGAAAACAGAGCCAAGCAGTTCCTCACATTCGACAGACGCGAAACCGTACGAAAACGTGTTCGAGGCCTATCGCCGGGGAAACGTAAAGGAGATCCAGGCTACGCTATCCAGACTCGACCAAGGGCATCAGTGGCATACAAGGACTTGCTTAGCTCTTCTTGCGTTGCAGGAGCGTAATGCGCCGATATTGAACAGTTTGCTCGAAGACGGCATTCACATCGAAGAGCCATTCGAGGATGAGGTGCGCAGAGTCCAAAGAAAGCACGATCCGCAGACCTACAAACTCTTACGAGAGTATTCCGAGAGGAAGAAGAGGCCTTGGGCCGAACGAAAGCGACCGAGAATGGGACATCCGCTAGACTGGGGTAAGTGAGAGGGCAAGTGCACGGCATGTGCAGTCGTTACGTCAAAACTGTCGCAAGAGTGAGGCTGTGAGGCGCGAGACAAGATAAAAAGCTGTTGGGCTTTTGAATGTAGGAACGCAATGATTTGCGACTGGAGGCTGGGGCGGGGTCACTTATCGATAGCGCCTCGCCTGGCGGAGATTTTAGGCTACCATCTACGACTCCACATATGCATGCTTCGGCGTTCCAAGGTCACAGAAAAGGACTCACAACTTGTTGCTGTTGCACGCTTTCGAAACTGATCTTCACATTATCTCCAGTATGGGAAGCCATACCCTTCCTGCTGACGTAGTCGAAGATATACTAGACCATCTAGTCGACAGCATCGATCAAGACCCAGCAACGCAATGGACTTGGGGACGTCGACTTTCCGCCCATCAAAAGCGCCGTATTGAGCTACAATTCAGAAACATGTGGCTTCCACGCCTTCGAGTGTCTCTTCACTACGGTGTTTGGTACCACTATGAATACAAATTAGCTAATTTGCACACCACCAAAGGCGAGGAGATCGTTCATTTCGCGCTCGATCCTCAGGACACGCACGGAGGACCTGATGCTCTAGATCTAGAGCAACTTTGGACACAGCAGCAGTCTTCTCATGTCTACCTCAGGCTTGGAGAGGGGTTTTTGGAGAAACGGAACTTGGGCTCGTGGATCGTCAACGATACGGGGCTTCCAAAGTTGGAAGTAGGAGCTGGGGGGAAAGACATCACTTTTGACTGGTTTGGAGCCATGAACGCCTTGCTGCGAGAAGAAGCACTCTTGAGGACCACTCGGGAGAACTGGGTACGCTTTTCTTCGAATCTACACTAATACCTGGCCTATCAACTCGGACTGATTAGACTAATCCACTCTCGCAGTTGGCTCGAGACCACCCTTTCATCTCGTCGCTTACAACCAACAATCTCATCAAGCATCTCGTCATGGACAAGCAAGCTGCCCTCCGCATTTCTGTTCTCCGGTACCGTCACTATCGAGCTGGCACAGTTCCTGTGTTCCATGAAACCTCACGACAATACCATAAACAGCAACCCACAGTATCTCGGTGTGAGGATACATCTGGTGGATGCTCCTGTTGTTCCCGCACCTCCGCCCCAGACATTTTTGAGATCATAGCCCAAGAAGAGAGTGTTGTACCATTCATTCCGGGTTTTGAAGCCTGGGATCCTCAGAAGCTTACTGATGCCATTGCCGAGGAGTTCTCATGGCGATGCGTACGCTGTCAGGGCCGAGAGGACGAGGAGTGGCGGCTACAGAGGAAGAAGGCGTATTTGCCCCAAGAGGCAAAGATCGGAGAATGGGAGAGGTGGGTCGAGGGACGACTTCGACGATGGGACATTCTTGGTTGAGAGCTGCCCCCTGTACAACAGTTCGCGGTTAGCGCTAAAACCGTCCTATCTCCGCTTGCGCCCCAGTGTTAAGATACAAATTCAAGCAAAGGTCCCTGACAAGGCAAACAAACCACTATGGCGGTACCACATCCAAAGTACCTGACCCTTTTTGTTACTTTCCACATCAAGCCTCACCTTGTCGAAGACTGGAAAACCGCTCACCGTCCAGTCTGGGATGCATGTGCCGCTGAACCCGAATGCATTCTCTTCGACGTCTTTGAAGATCCCTCTCATGTTGGGCGGTTCCGCCTAGTCGAAGTCTGGAGCAAAGACAGAACATGGTTCGAGGCAGAACAGCTTACCAAGCCGTACTATGAGAGCCTCTGGATCAAGAGTCGGCCAACATGGGCAAAGGAATTCGAGATCGAGTATTTTGAAAGGCTGGGAGAAGGTGCAAGTCTTAAACAAGACTATGTAAATGGCGCGAGGAAGAAGGATGAAACGTGAAATTGACTATGTCCATGTGCGCCTTAACAGAATGGGTCATCTCTAGGATTGGAGACTATCCCTCCATCAACTTGCGAAAAGCCAATCCTCATTCACACCACCTCTCCATTTCTAACAGGTACTACTATGTTTCCCGAGGACTTGGCAGTGTATGTGCACACGCCTATTCAGCTGCTCGCGGTCATATGATCATACTCGAGGAATTAACCATGGCTGTCTTGCTATTTCAGGCCGGTTGACTATCGCAGACGAGTTCTTGCCAGTACAAGTCGTTCAATGAAGGCACGTCAATATCAAACGTGATGGACGTATCGAGGCTTATGTTATTACATATATTTGGTTGTGTGTGTACTTCCGAAGATTTGCGATCGAAGTACGGTGACAATCAACGAGTGCAAGGCTGCTGAGTCAGCATTGGCCAAACTAGGCTCTAGCGCGGATCGCTTTTCAACACCACTCCAGCTTTTCAAGGTCGAATCCAGCATCGACTTGCATTCGCGCTGGCGAAAGCCCCGAAACTCGAATATGGCTTCTCAAAGCCAGGCAAATACAATTTTCCTAACGGAGCAAGAAGCGGAGCGCATACAGACGACTGTAAAGGAAAGAGCAAAGAAATGTTCCGAACTAGCAGGTCAAACACGAGAATTTCGAGATGCAAAGTCTGCTATCAGCCAGGCAACTGGCGCATCGCTGATGGCAGATATGGGCGGTGCGCCAGATCCCGACATGGCCGATACGCAAGGCCAAAAAGCAATACCGACAATCGCCGTAGGACAACCCTACCCTCCTTGCATAGTCTCTCTCCAGAATCTGGAACCAATGAAGTTCACCGATCTGAAGATGGAGACTCATCATCGTGGGAAGAAACTTATAATAAGACGCGCAAGTCCAGTTGTTACGCTTGCAGCTAGATCGTGGACCATGGTGCAGGACGAAGAAGAGAAGGAAACCGAGCGGTTAGAGATGTGCCTACATAAAGCTCGAAATGGCGAAGACGTGCTTGAATCCACAAGAAAATTCATTATCAAAGAGCCATACTTCACACTTACAGATCAAGGGGAGCCAACCCTCCGCATAGATCACCCCTCCGATCTTGTGGTATGCAGAGGCGAGGAGATCAGTGATCAAGTTGACGCAACGAAAGCCGAAAAGCTTGCAACGAGATTCAAAAACAAGGGCAACAGCGCCTTGAAGGAACAGGATCTACCTGAAGCTTATGCAGAATACACCCAGGGCATAGAAGTTGCGCAGCAGGATGTATTATCTAGCAGCAACCCCGACCTCGCTCGAGACATCTTTCGTAACCGTGCCTACATCAATCTCCTTCTTAATCAACTCGACGAAGCAATAACAGACGCAAAAGCCTCGCTGACCCAGAAAGAAGACGAACGTTCCAAATCCTTAGACAGCAAAGCGTATTTTCGCGCCGGATCTGCCGCATATCAATTAGGCGACTATGCCTCCTCAAGATTCTTTTTTGAGTCACAGCTGGAGCTCTCGCCAGGCGACAAAGACGCAACATCTTACATTCGCAAAATCAAGAGCCGGTTGCGAGAGCAAGAAACTGGCTCCTACGACTACATCAAGCTACGAACAGGACTCTCCAAGGCTCACCCACGCACTGACGCTGCCACGTTCATCGGCAACACCGAAGTCAAAAACAGCCCCAATCGAGGAAACGGTCTATACGCCACCCGCGCGATTCCAAGTGGTGAACTGGTGCTAGCAGACAAAGCCTTCTGCGTAGTTTGGAGCCACGAACTTGAAGCCATGACAGCGATGACCTACGACGTACGAGATTCTAGGATCCGTGTCTCTCCAGTCGGACTTGCATCTTCCATCGTGCAAAAGCTTCTAAGCAATCCTTCACTAATTCCGCGCGTAATGGACAAGTACGGAGACTGGCAAGGCACGGACGAGAGCAAAGGCGTCGTCAGTACGAATGACGGGCCGGTCGTTGATGTGTTCAGAGTTCAGGATATTATGTCACGGAATGCATTTGGAGTTGGTGCACAGTACGGCGAAGAGGGTGCCCGGAATGCAAGTACAGGCCTTTTCACATATGCTGCGTACATCAATCACTCCTGCATTCCGAACCTCAAAAGGGAGTTCATCGGCGATTTGCTTGTACTCCGTGCGCTACGTCCTCTGGTCGAGGGTGAAGAAATCTTCTTGGCGTATGACGAAAACCCGGATTACGATGCGCGACAAGCAGCGCTGATGACAACGTGGGGCTTTGAGTGTCAATGCAAGCTTTGTGAGGCGGAAAAGACGGACGGGGTGGACGTGAGAAAAAAGAGAGCGGAGTTGGTGAAGGAGGCAGAGAGTTTTGTAGAGAAAGAACATCGGGCTGGTGCGAAGAGGTTGGTGCTGAGGAGGGCGCAGAGGCTGGCGAAGGGCATTGAGGAGACGTATGAGAAGGATAGGTATGATGGTTTACCTAAGCGAGGTCTAGAAGGTATCACTAGTTGGTTGGAGAGAGCAAAGCCAAGAGCATAGATCGCAGCAAATAGGGTAGTGACTACAGCGAGCTCTACGTGGGGAATGGACGTCATTCGTGAAAGCTGGATACGACTGCGCAATCGATTGAGGCTTCGAAGAAAAAGTCGGACTTGGCTGTATCTAAATATAATTCATGTGCAGTGGGCATTGGGACTCGAAAAGGTATTCTCGAGATTCACCCAATGGGGGTAATACCAAATATTGTCTATGTCCAAGTCTAACATTTAGAGCCATCTCCACTGCCGCTGTTATAAACAACCAACAAGCGTCAGTATTCCACTACCAGCAGCCAGAGATGTGTAGTTGTCCGCCGGCCTGCAACAGCCTCTCACACTCCTATTTATGCGAGCAATGAGCAGTGTTCATAGTGAAGTTTTCTTCGCCTTCATCCCAAACGCGAATCTGGTGCAGGATGTCATTGCTTTTGATCACCTTCGTAGGCCCGTTTGAATTACAACTTAGGTCGCTTTGTGTATCATTAGCTTAGCCACATATGGGGTGCAACTTACTCGTAGAAAGTACAGGTCCAATAATCCTTCGGCTTGCCCTCAGGCACTGTTGGAAGCATAATAGAACGTGGTTGAGTAGCGATCCTAGCAGACGGTTAGATGATCGCCTCGCCTGGAGTTCCAAGATTTGCACAGCAAGCTGAATCTTACCACAAGCTAGGATCCGCAGCAAGAAGGACGCAGTCTTGGTCAAGTTTGACCAGCCAAGACGTTGGCAGAAAGTTAGCTTGACAGCATCAGTATGTACAGCACCAGTATACTACGACTGAGGTGGCGTACGGTATCGGATTCGCGCTTGTCGAGCGTAGGCGCAGCCGCGGCTCCAATCAGGATGGCGAGAGGACGAGCAACTTCGTAAAACTTCATGATGAGGAAAAGAAGAGTGTTGTAACCCAGCAATTTCAAAGGGGGATAAGCTCATAAAGAGGTGTAGAACAAGGCCCTTGATCTCGACAATTTCATTGTGTGGAATTGCGCCAACAACCTCCGCCGCTGCTCGGACCATGCGATTGACTCATACGGGGTCCATCCTGCAATTCCAATCACATGGCGCAGTATGAGAATTGCCGCAGATGGTCGGCGGAGGTGGGTGAAACGGTGCGGTCTATTTGAGTAAGTGTGGTTTTTGTTCACATTGATAAATTTGAGTGGCATATGGGCGCTCCTCTTGAACCGTCTTTTCGTGCATGCTTCTTTTGCTTTTCCAGAAATCCTCGATTACTAGGCCAATTTGTGTGTGCCGACTTGTTGTTCGGTGAATCACTCGAAAGAATGGATGCATCCTTTGAGAAGGGTGTCATTTCTTGAGATTGAGGTTTGATGAGGAAAGTGAATACGAATCCGATTAAGATTGTGTGAATACTTATTTCCCGATGAATATTTAACGAGGACAAGGAAGAAGTGCATGACCGTGCTGGAGCTGTGAGCGATATGGAGAACTGACGATCAGAATTGGCAAAACGGAGCGTCCAAATCTTACTAGCCTGGTCTACGATGTTAGAGCATCAATGGACTGCGTTGTCATCGAATTAAGAGCCACTTCTGATTGGACACGACAGTGTGCGGGTATCGCTAGAAGAAAAGGAGTAGAGTTAGGTGCACAAGAGCTGGTGCTAGTGGACAGATCAACAATGATTCTTGCAGAAGGTTGCTCTATGGACAGTATCATGCGGGATGTTAGCACTCGTGAAAGTCTGGCCAAGAAGGAGCATATAAGGTGCCATGCCATCAATATAATCGTTCAGCGAACTTACAGTCGTAGGAGAAGAAGTTCATAAGCCACTTTCCTCAGTTTTCAGGTCTCTCCGCATCGAAGCATGACTAGAGTCAACATGTCCCCTACTCCAAACACAATGACTGAAAGAAAGTAGAATAGATGGTTGCTTATATGCAGTACCGCATAGTCCCAAAGAGAGGTGTGCTAAGCCTGGTCGGGAAGATGTATATACTAATCAACATGTCAGAAGGGTGAGGCTCTTCAACAAGCGGGTTTTTCTAGATTATATAAGCTTAGATTAGCTTTGCTTTCCCAGATTCCGAACGTTCGGCTGTCTGAGCGACGATAGCACCTTATCCGGAACGGGTCTAGTGCACTTCCCTATTTGAGACTATGCGATACTTCACTCGCACCAGGGTTTTACCCTCAAGAGGCATTGTAGAAGCGCTCCCACGTTCAGGAAGCCTAAGGCGTTGGACATGTGAAAATCAACATTTTCCAATGTCGTACTGTGTTTCCCGAATCGGCGGCGTCACTGGGACGCAAATGATAGGCATTTTCTTGCCCTTTTGCGAGACGAAGATTCACCGAGTGCTCAGCTGAGTGCTAGCGTTATAAATGGCGACCAAACAGCTCGAACGGTCGTTTCGGTACATGTCCCCAGAAAGAGAAGCTCGGACCGCATGTAGGCTCAAACATAAAAACCGTTGTCGAATTCAGATTCAAACCAGAAATGTGGAGAGCCATTCGACGCTAGGTCATTGTACTCGTATAGCAGTTAGTGAAAGCTCCGATCGGTATCAGGAACTGCGATGGCTTTCTTTATTGACCCATGGACGGTGGCGACGGCAGTTTCCCGATGGCACGTCCAATATCGATCTCGAAACGTTGATAGACAGAGCTATAGTGTAACCGTACCACAGTAAGAGCGGACCCGATATGCGGCAGCGCCTATCTTGCCCAAACACAACGCATACGACATGTCATCGCAGAGCTCAATGGTCAGGCGACTGTGGCGTCTTGCGTATTCACCCGTCGATGCCCACGCCCCCCGCGAATCATGAATCTTGTTGCGCCCAAGGATAGCCGCGCTGGGAGCGGATCGTCCTTGAGCGGGCTGTGGGTGCCAGAGGATATTTCTCCGACGCCAGCCAAAGGCGCGGATCGCAGACCCCGCAAGTCCGCGGCGTTGAGCTGTCGTTGCAAGCAACGGACAATGGCAAAGTGGATCGAGTTCCGGAGCATGAATAGATGAGCAGCGCGTCTGAGGACATGACGCCCGCGAAGATGGGTCGAGCTTTCAAGTGGTACTGTATGGTGCAAAAACGGCGCGGCAGTGGGGTAACGCGGACGGGCTAGAGCCGCGACGTGCAGATTCCGATGTCATGAGCCACGAGGCAAGCCATCTCCCACCAAACGCTCAAGGCAACATCTGTGCCATCTCCTCTCCATCCTTATAGGGCAGCCGAAATGCTGAGCTCTCAGCAACTATTGCGTTCTGGACTCCCTCTAAGGCGGAGCTCGCAGCAAGGAGAAACCAAAGCGGACGGCCTCTTATCAATTCGCGAATGTGTGTGTAACTCCAGCTGTTAAAGGCTCTTCTGGCCTCCGCCTAAACAGACATGTACGCGCCACCGTCGTGAGAGCTTCGTGGATACCCCGGCTGATGGGACTCTGGACCTTGGGAGAGCAAGCAAGTCGACATATCGTGATGCCTGTTGGCATGATGAATGGCCGGTGCGAGGTCCCTGTCTTTTGCAGCATGCTTGTCTTCTACGAGTGAGTGGAATAGGGCCGCGAGAAGGGGCCTGATATCAGAATGAGCACGGACATACATCACTGCCAGCGTCCTTCCTCCTTGATCATGACGGATGCTCTTCCAGTACAATAGTCCATACGCATTGCGCGTAAAGCCCTGAGCCCAGGACGCCCTGATACGACTTCTGATTGGCCCGGATCAGAGTTCCACGGCGAAAGTTTCCAGCCACACAGCCATCTTATATCGCTTATCTCATCTCACCTGGTAGAATTGCAGCGACATCGAGTCTCTGGAGCCCACGGCAAGGGTTCGAGTGTGTCGTTACCATCCGAAAGCGCGTCAACGAGGCGACCTCCACCACTCGCCTCCTCAGTGCTTTCGCGTGCACCACTCCCAGGGCACTTCTTCCTCGGGCTGCGGCCGCCGAGCGTCGTTTTACCGGGCCACTGGGCCAATTCGTTCAGGTGTTCCGTGCACAAGAGCAGCCTTGTCGTGCTTCTTGGTTTCTGTCAGCTGTGGCGGTATCATGTCTTCTGGGGACGCTTCGATGTCGGGCTCCATAGGCAAAATCGCAATCCCCCGTCTTCACCGCACCGGAGAAATCAAATCGTCAGCTAAACAAAGGCAAAGAGTCTCGCGGGCATGTCTTGGCTGCCGGACCCAAAAGGTGAAATGCTCGGGCGACGTGCCGAGTTGCGTGCATTGCCAGGCAACTGGACGCGAGTGCCTCTACATAATGCCTCGCAGGGACAAATTAAACATGTGGGCACGACCGGAAGTGCGTCCAATGTACAGGCTAATGGGATCAGTGTCACCGATCGTTGCGTGGAGATGGCCATATTGTTGAGGACCTTGGAGCGCGATGCAGGACCCGAGGAAAGCAGGCGAATTAACGAGCTCCTAGAGGCGGTAGGACGCTCTTCATGCCAATTACGACATTGGGGGTGAGAGCTGATGTTGTTATAGGTTGAAGGTGATATTTCCAAGGTTCGAGAGTCCGCGACGCCTTCGTCAACGACAACTGACATCGACGATCAAGAACGCAATTCGCCGCATGGATACTTTGACACTGTCGGCTTAGATCTCTTGGACGAAGATCTCTCCCGCGATGAACAGACTCGTGCGACCGGCTTCGTTGGAATGAACTCGGAGGTGCAATGGTTGCGGTCCATAATGTACGAGACCCTGCCTGGGCCAACAGCGCTCCACGACCGCCGGCGCTCATCTTCCTTCACCTTTTACTCAGACAGCGAAAGCGTCCTACCCGATCTTCCCGTTGACTCGAACGCCTTGCCCGATCCAGACATTGGAGAGTTACTCTTGGGCTGCTATGCAACGACGGTCCACGACTCATTTCCGATATTGTCGAAGAAAGTACTTGCCGGTTTCCATAAGTTCTTCCAAGCCATTCGTGCTGTCCAACCAGCAAGAATGACTCCCAGATGGCAAGCAACCCTCAACTTGGTGCTCGCTGTTGGTGCAAAATACTCGCACCTCGTGCAAGCTAGTTGGCGGGGTGACGAACAGGACCACCTAGTATATCAAGCTCGCGGCAGAAAACTTGGCTTTGACGGGCGGATCATTACTGATCATCCCGATGTGGGAAGGATTCAGATCGCAAGTCTCCTCTCTTTCTATTATCTGTCCATTGGGCAGATCAACAGGTGCGTGTTTTCAACCATCTCGCTACACCTCCTCGTCGTTGGTATCGTATTGACGTTGGTGTAATTATAGGGCCTGGTGCATTATGGGCATTGGTATACGCATGGCCTACGCGCTTGATCTTCATGTTCGCAACACCGACCCAGCGCTGCCCTCAACAGAGAAGGAAACATTGGTCCGCGCCTGGTGGAGCCTGTACACCCTCGAACATCTCCTCAACGTCGTGACTGGTCGGCCCAGCGCCATTGTCGATGCGTCGTGTTCGGTCCCACTACCTAGTTCGATGCCTGAAGATGTCAGCCCACAGAGTGGGGAATATACAAGCTGGCTGCGAAGATCCAGTTCCACGGTGTCTTTAAGCAGCCCGTTAGATCGAATGAGCTTCGCGGAACCGTCCTTTGCACAACCCGGCGGCTCTAAGTTCGAGGTACATTCCGTGTCCTACTTTAGGGCTACGATTCAGATCGCAGTAATCACCCAAAGCATCCTCGGGGCCCTATATTCTGCTGGAACGGCGGTACGCTCTCTGGGTGACATCCAACAAGACATCTTCCTGCATGACACGCAGCTGAGCGAATGGGCTGAGTCCCTGCCTCCAGGTCTCAAATTCATGACGGAGGACTGGGAGGAGCGTGGTCAGCCGGCACGATCGCGCTCAGAACGTATGCACTTGATGTTCCTCTATTGCAGCGCGAGAATTTCACTCACCAAGCCATGCCTAAACGATTTCCGCCATGCGGTGCAAGAGCAGGATGCTCCAGAGACATTCGTGAGAAGGATGGCTATGAATTGTGTGTCAGCAGCCAAAGACGTGGCTGACGTACTGCCTGACCAGCCGGATCCTCGGCCGCTCTATGAGAATGGGCCGTGGTGGAGCCTTGTACATTTCTTAATGCAGGCGGCTTCGATTTTCCTCTTGAAATTATCATATTTAAGTCCTGGAAGGACCGAAAATGTCGAAGTGTTACTTTATGCAACGAAGCTGATTCGGTGTATCGGCGTCATGCAGGATCCTATGGCCAGGCAGGCGTACGGCATCGCTTTCAACACCCTCCAAACTCTGACCGACCGGCTAGGACTCGATGCGGCGTATTCCGTTCCACTTCCTCCTCCAAGCTCAGTGCAAATAACACAAGGCGTGAGACATTCGGTGATCATGGCTGACAACCTCATCCCAACGTCAGCCACGCTTGCACAGCAGGGCGAGCCGCTTGTACTTATCGACCCAGCTCTTGACAGAATGGCTCATGATCTCATGGACGGGCCGGACTGGAAAATCGAGGATTGACAAACGGTTACCTGCAAATGCTTGCGGAGCACCATATGAGCAAAGACCGGTGGGCATCTTGACGAAGCGGATTCTCTGACTTGGCCGAGTGCCACGAACGGCTCTAGTGGGTCCGGTCTCCGCGGAGCCGAGTGACCAGGTTGGTGCTGCTCAGCGCAACGACCCTTTGTCTCCGCAGCGTCAAGTGACAATGTCGATATATATACGTCTGGGCCTTTGACTGGCGTCAAATAAAAGTTCGACGCCCAATAAAGGTCCCAGATAGGAGGATTGAGCTAAGCTAAAGACCAGTGGGTGTTGATCTTAATCGGCCACAGCCAGAAGTACATCACTTTTCTGTATCGTATGAACCTCGCGGCGTAATCCACGCAGAGCTGGCTTATATCTCTCGTAAAGCTCCACTGGATCCTCTCGTATGCCCCGGGGTGAGATTTATCGATGTGGGAGAATGGACGAGCCCAGATGTGTCTCTAGAATTGCGCACGATCGTTACACAAGCGCTTCGATGCGATGCCGGGTGACCGACGAAGTACTTCGTCTCTCATCCGCAGTTCCTATACTTTAGATGTATAGGAGCCCGTCTGATTCGTGGGGACAATCTGGATGAGGTTCGGAGCCTCGAGCCTCAGGTGGGTATAGGGTTGGACTGGTTTCCTCGATTCGAATACCCTTTTGGGAAACTCGTGTCGAGAAACGCTTTTCCCATTTGTTTATGCAAGCTACCTTTGATCTTGGTTCAAGTGAGAAACCCTGTAGACGTCGTCAGAATCTCCTCGTTTTCGGGTACGTTCCAGGTATGAGTGGGCATCCAGAAACTCCCAAATGCTCGATGCTCTGTCGGCCACCAGATCCGCTTAGCCTCCCAGCAACGCACTCTGTCTTCCTCTTGACACCAATACCGCCGAACCCCATTTCATCTCGTCACTCACAAGCTCTTGTCTTCGAATCCGCCACCAAATAGTGCTAGAGAGGATATCACGCGCCTCTTTGGTTCCGTTCTTTCTCCCCAGCAGCTCGCTACGGGCTGATCCCACCTCTTACCGCCGATACGAGGCCCATCTCCTGGTGCTCTCCAATACGGTACCGTTGTCCCAAGTCGTCCTCGTGAGACAGAGGATGTAGGACTACTACTAGAGGACGAAGATAGGGGTTCCTTCCGTAGTCACTGATCTGTGTCGCGCAGCACCGCCTCTGCTCCTTCCACGCGCCTCGCGCCCTCGCGCCTTCGGGTCAACGACCGCTCCCAACGCGATTCCAACGAAGAGAACCTACCAGACCGCATTATACAGAGCTGCAGAGCTTCGACGCTCGGGTCTAAGTATGTTTACAAGTCTGAGACAACTTATACGCCTCTAGGAAGACCGGTTCTTCGTCCGACTCAGAGGTCAAGGAGGAGTACATTTGGCTGCCACGACCCACAGACAGCAATTTCGAACAGCTGGTCTACTGTCTACCGTCAGCTTGACGTTTACCACGTTGACTTTTGCGGTTGAGTCAAGCACCGATACCCTTCGGCTCATCAAGGCTTCGATGTGGCCGCTCCCACGTTGCGCTTTCCATCGCGACCTGTACACACAGTGATATGGCGAGGTCGACTCGAATCTCTCGCACAGATTAAGGCGGTAGTCATAACATATGGAGCGGATGTAGCTTCTCTGGGGACGTTCCTTCGCGCGGGAGACTACATGTTTGCATAAAGGAAGCCCACTGAGGCGAACTCTCATTGGGGAGTGAATACTGCGAAGATCGACTTGGCTTTGCCACTCCTTCGTGAAAGGGCTGTCTACGCTACTGTAGTGTCCCGCTGCTCTTACTGGGTCTGTTCCTGTGCTCTGAGCTGGTGACTGCCCTGGCTACGCTCAATCGAGCGCCCTCGTCATAGAGGATCGTCGCTGGGGCCAGACCGGTCGGTTTGCTGTCTGTGTCTCGCGAGTCGACTAGCAATCACCAGACATTCATACGTGCCGGACAGGATATGCTTGGTGTCTTACCCATCAGGAAGCCGATCATGATGGTTTTAAACACAGACTGCGCTCGGCCACCAACCCAATCTTCCAGAGAAATCGCAAGAGGAGAACCTCTGGCAAGCTCAGTATTGCTCTTATATCATTTTTCGAAGTCGTTGTGAAGAGTACATCTGCAAGCCCGTTGCCCTTGCATTCAATCTGCGAGTGGGCCCGGCCGTAACTTCTTGGTTCACCGTACAATGACTATGTAGGGAAATGCCAACACACGCATCCACACCGTCGTACCGATATCGAACGATCTCTTCCAGAGGTCTTCTTACTTCGATTCGAGAGCATTGTGAGGAGGCGACGTGTCCGCTCTCGCCTCGTAACGAAGTTTGCCGCAGCCTTTCGCCGCAGTGGTCCCCCACACGCGCCGGGGCCCACAGGCCCCTCGCTATCAACCCATAGGGTGTGGCCAGCTTGCCAGGGCGTCGCACAAAGTAGCCACAGCCTCTGCTATTGGATGGGCTTGGGGACCGCCGTAATCGACGCTTTTGAAAAGTTGCCTATCCAGGTAGGTTGGGGGAAAACCTGCAGGAGCACAGCAGTACGGTGGTAGGCGCAGAAGGATCACAAGAGACCGCTTTAGGTTCTATCATTGGCTGGCCAACGACACCGACCGTTTTCAACGGGATTCATCGAATTGCCTTTTCAAGTAGGATGGATGGAATAGTGGGATACCACAGCAGTAGGCGCTAAAGGATCGGGCCGCCGCTACACAACTATCGTCTGCCCTTGCGATCAGTTGGATAGCCAGTCTCGCAGTCTAAAACGCGCGAGGGGTGCAAATGTTTGCTTGGGCGGACGTAAGCGTTGAGCTTCCAGATTCAGCTCCGAGTCGGTGGCCTCAACCATCCCTACGATCCCAAGCGCATCAGACACCTGAGCTACATGAAACAATAACAGTGTGCGTCGCACCACTACAGGTCTTATGCCCGTCGATGCAGCGGATGGTCTCAAGAGACAATCATGCGTTTATCAAGTCGTCTGGTTCCAAAAAAGGGAATCGAGAGGACTCGAGGCTGTACATGTTGATCAGCGCACGCTTGTGCGTAATCACACATCAGCTTGTATAACGTCTAACCAGAGCAAGGTTTCTGACCTACGCACAAATGTACATGGATTGCAATTGGACATCGGCATGTCCTCAATTGAACGTTGTCGTCCAGAGACGTTGGAAGCGACGAAATAGCAGATCAGGACGCATGGCAGCTCAGGAACTCATAACCCAAGTCAGCCGTGGATCCCTTCATTGAACGTCATTTCACGGCCCTGGACATAGCCATGGAGACTCAACAGCCAGGGTAATGTATGTTAAGATTTCTAACATTGTTGTCAATCCTGATCCTGCGACTACACCAAGTTCAATGACGTGCAATCCTGAAACAATATATTACCACTTTACCTCCTTCAACCGCAATTTCATGCCCCCGATGGGCTTACTTGTGATCGTCCCACCCGGTAGCACCTTTTCCTTTGTATCTGCCATCTCCATCTCAAAGTTGCCGACAAAAGCCGCAACTAGTGCTCTCAGTTCTGCCCTCGCAAACCTCTCGCCAATACAACTCCTAGGGCCATGCAAGAACGTCAGAAACGAATAATTGCTATCAGCACCGCCCATGTAATTCGCACGCGCGGTCTCCACATCAATCCATCGCTCGGGTCGGAACACTTCGGCGTCGGAACCCCAAAGATTAGGATCACGATTCGTAGCCCAGGGCACAATGAAGGATAGAGCACCTTTAGGAATGAAAGTTCCGGCGATAGAAGTGTCGCGAAGTGCGACCCGAGACGTTATAGGGATCGTTGGGTAGAGTCTGAGGGTCTCATTACAGACGGCATTCAAATAGGGTAGAGACTCTAAGATGCCTGCGATGTCTGAGCGTTGGTCGCTGAACGCCTTAGGAGATGGGATGGCAGCGTGTATTTCCTCACGAAGACGTTTCTGGATGGCCGGATTGATGGCGAGAAGGTGCGTTGCCCATGTGAAAGCCGATGATGTTGTTTCGTGCCTGTCAGCGGTCAGTAATCGTCTCATTGATGGGAAAGGGGAGCATAACGTACCCGGCGGCCAAAAAAGTGAGAAGCTGGTCAACCAGCCCCTCATCGGAGAAGTTGTTCGACCGTATCATGATGGAAAGGATGTCTACAGATTCCTCGCTTTCCAATTTCAACTTCGCCTTCTTCTCCTGGACGAATTCGGTGCATATACGCTTCAGGTTCGACGTTGTAATCCTGACACGTTCATTCAACTTCCAAGGCAAGGCCTGCTGGAACCGTCAGCACGAAAGGTAGACATTAGCTTGGAGTAGTATTCATATGGAGAATACTTGCCTTGATCACCCAGGGTGGTACTATGAGGTGGAGCACGAAATAGATGCCTTTCTCAGCCGTAGGTTCTAAGATTTCCTCATAATTCTTGACAAGTTCATCATCGGAGACCCGCAGAGAGCCAATGTCGCGACCTAGCCCAGCTAAGCCAATAATGTCCATAGTCACTTGCGTCGAGAAGTGGTTGACCTCTAAGACTTTGTTTGGCTGGTCCCAAAGCTCCGCTCTTACAACCTCACAAAGCTCGACTGACTTGGACCAAAACACGGGGTATAACTCCTTGATATGCCGGAAGTGAAACGCGGGCATAATCTGCTTCCGCTGATGCTTGTGCTCAGCGCCCTCTGCCATGAGTAAACCGTGTCCAAGAAACTGTTCGAGGAACATTCGGACCCACGCCGGCTTCTCGAAGTCATAGCTCTTGTGCACCAGAACGTCTGCAAATGCGGCTGGACTTGTAAGTATGAGTCGATCTTCATGTAAGAAGCCTCGAAAATGAATTATCCCTTCATTTGGTGTCTCTTTGATCATTCGAAGATGAGCTCCACCTGGTGGCCTCTCGAACATGATCATAACGCGGCCCAGGATCGGTATAAATCCCCGATTGGCTTTAGGCAGGTGTCTTAAAGGGCTTAGGAAGAATGGGTAGATGATGAGCTTGTAGAAGAGAAAGATGCAGAAGTTGATCCCAGAGAACAGTGTAAGAGCGCCCGAAAGCGTGGTGTGTGGTATGGTCATGGGCAAGACATAGATGAAGATTGCGGCCTCAGCGAGAGAAACGCAGAGCGCATTCACAGGAGTGACCTTCATCCTGGTTGATCCAGAATTGCTTTTTCACCACAAGAGTTGCGTTTTCTGTCACAAAGAAGAAGCATGCGGACTCTTGCCAATCTCCTTCGCTTCAAGGACTCGTTGAAGCGACTTTAAGCGATGTGCCCGGAGAACTGGACACTCAGAGCCCGTGTGACGTTACGAGGTACGTGGTGCCGAGGCACAATGTCCCCGCTGTTTGGGCGTCGTCTTGCATATGGAGTATCGCACGATCCAGGTAACCTTGTTCAGACGTGGCTTCGACGCTCGACGCCTAAGCTAACAGTGCTCGCGAAGACGTATATGTCCGTGAAGACGGCCATTCGGTGTTATGTTTGGGTACTGGAAGAAGCGGGGGCGTGGCGATGCATGTATCAAGCTAGTCCTTAATGGGTACTAACCGAGGAAGTGTTTTTTGCACGTGCAAAACCATTCACTAACTAGTGACCCAGGAGTCAAAATGCTTGCGCACGCAAAGACTCCTACTCCTTTAGTAGCTTAAGAGTGTTGGGAGAAACTCGATCATTGTCGCATGTCAGTTCTTCTATCAGAACACACCAGCGATTGTGTCTCTGGCACTAACACATTTTCTACTTGAAGGCATGAGAGGCTATGTAGTGGCAACGCTGATGATAGACAAGCACACTACGCTGTTATTATCAATGCCTTTGGAATAACATATCTACGTTAAGCAAGTCCCAGAAGTGTCACCCTAACGCAAAGTATGGAAATTTGTAAGAGCTCATTATGCAGTTGCGTATAGAGCACAATTGCAAAGTGCCCGTGGCATTCGCTTTTAAGTCCGTAAGCTTTGTTGAATAGACATCCAGGACCTTGAGGTACATCGATCCGGATTACCGCTCTAAGATTGGTTACACACCCCGAAACCGTGGACTACTAGGATGACGCAATGATGATATATGATAACCTTATTCCAACATCACCCGACACTTAAGCGAGCTACGAAGACATCGAGAAACTCAAAGCAAGTCAGTCGAGTATGGCGTTCCTGAAGTTGCGAAAGAATCTGCAGAAGACTACCATTGGTAATTTCACACGGCCGCGCCTAGGCTTGCTGAAGGAGACAATGAACTCATTGCTAAATTGCGGCAAGTGCGAATCCGAAAGAATCGAAGGAAAGAGAAGGAATCCATATAGTCACTGCCCCATCGAGGAAGAAAGCGACACATGACAATCAAGCACTCCTCGCACCACCTTGGGTAGAAGGCGGACCCATCCGCCAAGCGTCAAGAATCGCGCCTTGCTATTCTGGCTGTCCAGTGTTAGATGATACGGAATGTACAGTCGTCTTGTGTTCGAGAGAAAATCCGTTGATGCGAGAATCCCAACTACTTTCCTGCCACTAACTGAGAAATGCCAGGTTCGATGCCTTCGAGCTTTCTCAACAACTGTGCGTATACTTTGCGTTGGGTGCTGTGCCCCTCCTCGCTTCTGACAAAGTTGGAAGCCCTGGGCTACTTTGAGCAGGTATCGCTAAAAAATATCGAAGTAGCTTGACTCACTTTGAGATGACTCCATTGTCCATGTACTCGCCATGAGTTGCGGTTAGTCCGGCTGCAGCAATGACATGCGCACGACTGCCCATTTCTGTACTCCGCGCCATAGACTTATGCATGAACCAGAATATGGGCCTAGTCCACCTAGGAACGTCTCTGGTAATCTCCGAATGACAAAATCCAGGGTTCGCGCAATTCAGGATCACGCCCTGGCTATCCGGCTTCCCCATCTGAACGGCCAGTTCCCTTGTGATAAGAACTACCAATAGCTTCGTGACACCGTAGCGACGCATCATCCCTGAGAATGATTTATCTGCGTTCAATGCTGCGAAGATGTCTGGCTCCAGTCTTTCCGGAAAGGATGCAAGTGCGTGGAGGTCGGAAGCGATGATAGTGATGCGAGGATGGACTTCGAAGGATCGTGCAGTCTTTTGACATAGCGGTAGTAGAAGGATCGAGAGGAGGAAGGTACTCATGACGTTTATGGTCAGCATAGACTCGTTGTCTTCCACCTCTTTATGTTTCCGAGTGTTTATCGCCCCATTTCCAATCAAGCAATCCAAGCGTTCAAGATGCTCATTACATCGCGACGCAAAACGTTTCACTGACTCAAAGCTAGAGAGGTCGAGCTCCCAAACTTCGAGGACGTTTTCACGCTTTGTAGTGTTTACAATATCGTTTCTCGCCTTTTCGCCTCGTTCCAGATTGCGAACGGCTAAAACCACTTTCGAAGCGTTGTAATCGACGAGCTGGCGCGCTGCTTCTTTCCCAAGCCCGGTGTTGGATCCAGTCACGATACATGTTTGCCCAGTGAAATCGGTCTTCGGCTTTGGAATCGATACGAAGAGTTGGTTGTAGAGAATCTCGCGGAACGTGGTCATCGTGAGTTACGATTCAACGATGGCACAAGTTTGATATCAACAGCAGATTAAGAGGTAACGACTCCTAGTTTGATCACATACTGATCAGCATGATCGAAGCCTTTATGTGGATGTCCATTACCTATTGTGGAATACGGTCATCGTATTCTCAATACGGTTAGCGCCCAACATGTTCCAGGCGACAGGCCGTCATCCCGTCTTCGTTGAGCGTCGCTACAAACATCCCTTTCGCCAAATATTTGCTCCAACTGGAAAATTTGTCTTCGGTGCACGAGACCCTATAGTCCGAGCCGTATTCTACAAGTAGAGAAGCAGTGATACGGATACACCAATCGATTGGCTCAGGGTCACCACGTATTCCGCAACTGGTCGTCCACGGCGCAGAGTCAAGCGTGCATGATGTCGATACAGACGAGCGGGTGCAGTTTCTTCGCTATCACGCCCAAGTCTTCTGAGGGACTTGATGAATACGGCAACCCCGTCCGCAGACGCCGCACCCATTTCAAGTCTAGAACAGGCTGCAAACCTTGCAAGGCAAGGCGAATCAAGGTACATAACGTCACCTTGAATACTGCTTAATCTGACCTTACATGGAAGTGTGACGAGAAGTTCCCTCGTTGCGGGCAATGCCGCCAGAAGGACCACGTTTGTAGTCCCAACGGGTTGCATGGAACTCGCAACAGGTCATTGGCCAACCAATCAGAAATGCCTGGAGTAAAATTTGGAAAAGCAAGCGTTGAGCGCAGGTCTGTTTCGATCCCATCAAGCCTCCATTCAAGTGAGGTTGATTCCGAACGGACGCAACTCCTCGGTCACTTCCTCATGCATACGACAGGTACGATTGTCATGGGCCCATCTTTTTGGAACGCAAAGGTTGCACCTCTTACCCAACAGGTAAGACACAGTCGCTCGTAAAGAATCTACTTAGCTTACATGTCTCCAGTCTGATTTCCTGATGCATGCCTTTCTGGCCACAGCAGCCTCTCATCTTCGTTCTCTCTTATCGGACACCTGGGGGCCTACATACGAACGCATGGAGCTCCACCACCTGTGTAGATCTTTGCGACTGTTCCAAGAAGCTCTTGACACTCCCAATATCCCGGTGCACAGTCTTCTCGCTTGCAGCGTGCTATTACTACATCATTCGTGGAAGTCTTGCATCGTCCAAAATGACTCTAAAGAGCAGGACAGTCTACTACCGCTGGCTTCTGGTGTACAAAAGATCATCTGGAAGGTGAAGAAAGAGTTGGATCCAGCATTCATAGATCTCTGGAGGATCTGCGGCCCTACCGGAAGTGTCATTACGTATGCGAACAGTACCGACGTTTCCCATAAACTCGAGAATGATTTA
Source organism: Lophiostoma macrostomum CBS 122681 (assembly GCA_010405375.1). NCBI lineage: Eukaryota > Fungi > Ascomycota > Dothideomycetes > Pleosporales > Lophiostomataceae > Lophiostoma > Lophiostoma macrostomum. The sequence goes on along the minus strand of MU004344.1, from coordinate 149,377 downwards.
CTATCACAGTACAAGCAGCTTTCGCCTTGTATTTCTGCACCGGAGGACAAGACCGCTTTTCTATCAGCTGCTCGTAATCTAATTCCCGTGTTAGCTATTCTTCGTATCTTACCTTCTTTTGATCCCAACCTCGCTGCGGACATCGAGTCTGACATACAGGCATATCTCTTCCATTGGCCTGCCAAATCTGATGAGGAATTAAGAAGACTGTTTGAGAACCACTACGATGCTGCACAACTCTTATTCCTCTATTACTATGATGCAGTCTTGAAGCTGTTTCCAGTGCATTGCTGGTGGGCAAAGACAAGAGCCGAGGCACTTTATAGGGATATCTGGCAAAAGTTGAAGGGTCGATGTGGAATCAAGTTGCAAGAACATCTTGCTGATAATAGACCAATGTAATATGGCACGGGAAAACAAAACTAGAAGCTGCAGACTACTAACCCCCAAGGAAGGACCTGAGGTTCCAGGTACACACGCTATCACGCGGAAGACACTGAAATGATTCGTCTAGGAGATTCTCATCAAGTTGGAACAGACGGCGGAGGAATAAGTTGAGTGCGAGTTCTGTAGGAGAAGCAGGTGCCGTCCGGGTTCTCCAGTACGAGCAAGATTGGATGTTAGAAATTGTTGTGGGCCTTCCACTATCCTCCCAAAGATAGATTCCTTGCTCTCCGGCTGGTAGCGGCTATACGCATATTACTCCATCAATTGCTGAACTCAGCTCCTTTAGGCGTACTCCCAGTTCGGCTCTAGTCGCCGGAACAGTAAGCCTACAGTAACCAACACTAGCCACGATGAGTTACACACTCAATCAGCATACGCCGTATTCTAGAAATGGTATATTGGCGTGGCATTGCTAATAACACGACAACGTCTTCACCACCATACATTCCAAGTCCCGTCATGTCAGAGCATCAAATGTCAAACCCACTGCCGGATTTCAGAGTTATAAGCAGCTCCATTTCGATATATACCCCGAAACGACATTCTCCGGGGTATCTGATCATACTGGCCACTTGGACTGGCGCATGCCGAGGATGCATAGAACGATACACCACGACATACATCAAACTCTTTCCTGACTCCAGGATCCTGCTCGTCGAAAGCAAAACCCCCGGACCGCTCTATTCTTACTCTGTTCAACAAATTGCCGTCGAGCCAGCTGCCCAGGTAGTGCGCGACACCCTGGAGGAAGTCGCACCCACCTCGGATGATAATATAGCTCAGTCCGCTGGCAGTCCAAATATTGTCGTTCACGCTTTTGCCGGTGGGGGCACGAATTCGATAACTAACCTTCTGCATGCGTTTCAGCACGATTCAAACGTTCCGATACCTCTAGCTGGATTGGTTCTCGACAGCATGGGTTCGAAAAGCGGGTTCTTCCAGAATGGTAATGGGCTGTTGCGAGCACTACCGAAAGGACTGCAATTTCAGTCCGTGGAGAATACGTTCTTGGGGAACCTTGCATCGGCTGTGGTAGGCGGGGATGAAGATGATCCGGACTACTGCATGGCACGGATAGACAATGAGCTAGCTTGGGAGGACGCATTACGAGACGCTGATTTGGCGGTCAAAGAAGGCTGGGATGTGTGCTTGTTCGTGAAGGGTGCCATCATGCATCAAGGCGGTTCCCGGGGAAGAGAGAATGGCTTCAGAACTATACCAGTAAAGTCCTATCTCTGATTAGACAATCATCGTTGTGGGTTTCGAGTCGATGGCACCTGCCTTGTCAGTCGGGAATGCAAATCATCTCTCACGTTGGATCAAGTCATAATGGCCATATCAGAAGAAGAGAAAGGCTTCATTCGAAGTACCTATATATCACCAAACCTGCATTCCAGTGCACCGTTAAAAACTCTCCATTTCACCAGTAAATAGGATCCGCTTAATAAGCGGTCTCTCCCAAGCTACACAACTCGTTAGGACATATTCCGTTTATACTCAGTTGCTTTCAGGTGCGGACTTACTAGTTACCCGGGGGCGAGTATCTGGCGACGACATAGGTGCCGCCGCTGCCCTTGGCGGATGCCATTCCCACGTTGGTGGTGTCCTTCCAGACGACCTGAGTGTAATGGCTGTAGTTGCTCTCCGTGATCACGCCACCGTCATACTCGCTCTTCTCAGAGACAAAGGCGTTGACGGCATTGAGCAGAGGGTTGTCGGTGTTGGACTGCATGTACAAGTTCTCACCCTGCCCCTCGACACCAGAGTGCTCGAATGTGCCGGTGGAGGCAAGAGTCTGGGCGTAGGCAAGAGCATCGGCGGCCAGACTGGCATCCCAGACGAGGTCCTTGGTGCCAACCTCAGCACGCGCAGCGTTGTGCGCATCGAGGGCAGCTTGCTCGTCAGAAGTCAGGCTGCCGGATCCTGAGGATGCAGAGGTTGTGGTGGCAGCAGCGGACGACGTCTTGGAGACGACGGCTGACGTGACAGGGGCTGATGTTGCAATAGAGACAGCAGCAGAGGTCTTCTTGGATACGACAGCAGTCCTGGAGTGGGAGTGGAAACCCTCAACAGATGCAGTCGAGGCAATGCTGACGACTACGGTCTTGAAAGAGGTAGCGACCGAAGGAGCACCAGTGGGATATCCAGAGCCGCCGGTGGGAAAAGCTCCAGTAGGGAATGCACCTGTCGGGAATGCACCAGTAGGGAATCCACCTGTAGGAAAACCACCAGTAGGCGCAACGCCGCTGCTGCCATGGTGTCCCCAGCCGAAGTGCGGTGGCCAGCGGCCTTGGTGCGCTGCGGCGCCGGAGACGAGGAGAGAAGCGGTCAAGGCGGAGAAATGCATGCTGACGACTTTTTTTCTATCGCTGATTTACAGGAGATGAAGTTTGCTGGAATTTGACCTTGTGTGGATTCGAATCAACGAATCAAAAAACGAATGGACTTTTCAAAGAATGACTGAATGAACGAATGAGTGAATGAATGTAAGGTCAAGCCGCGCTGATGGCAGTCAAGGGAAAAGCAGGCCCCATCATCTTATACCCATCGGCCGCCCTACACCCAAGAAACCCCGGGAAGGTTATTTCGCTGTCGTGCCACAGGCAGCGATGTGAGTGGTTTGATTGCTGATGGATCCCGCAATTGGGCCCAGGTTTCACTACCTTCCGCCTGCGGGGCCACTGCCGGCCAAGGTTGACAGGCGTGTTTCAAAACATGTAGGTGGCTTGCAGGATCTTACGTGGCGGTAGTGATTTTTGCACAAACAGTAAGCGAAGAAACGTGCAGGGAAGCCATATAGCAAGGAAAACATAGTCGTCCCGGCGGAATAATGGCTTTAACAAGCGAAAGAAGAACAAGTTGACTCCTTGAGCTTCTCGAAGGTTGATGACGATGCAACAACACACCTGAATAAAGCCATGGACGGGGAATTTGCAAGCCGGGAGGATCTCGCGTGATCCTCCACTAAGATGATTTGTGGGAGCGTGGCGCTGACGCTACTTACGTAGGCGCAAATTTCGCTGGCTTTGTGGTTCGGTTCCTGCAGGGGACAGGAGCGAAGATTTCGTAAATGTACGCCATCATAAATTTCGAGGCGCTGACATTGCTGGAATGTCCGTTTCCATCGACCGTAGAATGAGGTTCTACAACGCGATCACAACTTTTTACAGTCGCTAGAAACAATCATCTGATCACCCCTACGGCTCAGGATATCGCACACTTTGTGAAGATAGGTAAACATGCGCCTTGCCTTATGGCTTATGGCAAGACCAAATCGATAGGGCGTTATCGATAGGCAACTTTCTTGACGTGGGGATGGACGTAGGCTAAGCGCCCCCTGAAATATCGGAGATCAACCGCCTTCGTTTCAAGTCCAAAGTTCTGGACCGCGCAGATGGGGCACCGGAAAATAAGGCAATTCAACTTTTCGCAATTGCTTCTATTTCCTGGTGCGGTGAAGGCCGCAATGTTGAGGTCATGGACAGCGACAGAGCTTGGATCCCAACGGGGCAGTTCTCGAAACGTCATTTGATGCCTCATCTTATGAGATCCTCGGAGATTGTTCGTATGGCACCATATGAGTGTCAGTGAACGACATATTCAGCCATGCAAGTCAGACGTTAAAGAACGAGGGTATCAAATTCATTATTACATGCCTCATAAATCATGGAAATCCGCACGCGAGCTACAACAAGAACTCTCTCTCTATCGATACAACATGTTCAAACAGGAACTCACGCAAGAAACGCTGAACGGTCATCTGAGGTCGGTGGAACAACGTGAGAACGTCATAGTGACTCACTTCCGCTCAAGCTTCCGAGGCCCCTTCTTCTGAGATGCTGATGCGCTTTGTTTGGCTGACGAGTTCGTCTTAGCGGGTGCAGTGGACTTGGGTGTTGCTGTCGAGCCGGCTTTAGATGGGGCTCTTGATTGAGATTGATCGAGCTTTCGAGGTTTGTGCTTCTCTGCTTCTGCTGCCGACGTACTCGCCTGCTGGCCCTCGGTCGAGCGGGGAAGGTTGCTGTTTTCTTTACGACCTGCGCGTTGAGACTGCTGGGATTGGGAGGACGATGTGGCGGGCTGGGCTTGTTGTGGCTTACGTGTGTCCTTGGGCTTGGAGGGCGGTTTCTGCTGGGGCGCTGACTGAGATTTATCGGCTTGTCTGGATGCAGAACTGTTCTGCGATGTTGGAGCTCGCTTGGATGTTCCCTTAGCTACAGGCGGTGGTGTAGGCTTTGGATTTTCTTTTACTTGAGGGGCTTCTTTCGCCTTTGGTGCTGCCCTGGGTTTTGGTGCCTGTTTGGCCTCAGAGGTTTGTTGAGAAGTAGGAGCCGGCTGAGGCTGTTGCGGCCTTTGTGTCGTCCGTCTGCTTTGAGTCGGTCTTGGTTGTTGTCGAGCCTGACTTTGTCCTCCTGTGTCCTGGCCTTGGACTGTTGAAGGCTGTTGCGCTCCCTTTCTTTGTCCACTCATCGCGCTGGCGGCACCTGCACCCCCAAGCCCTAGGACAGCTGCTCCAGGTAAAGACGACATTTTTGGCATGCTGGGCATACTAGGCATACCGGGAACATAGCTCGAGATGTCTTTGGCACTTTGCGCCCAGGTCTCCGGCATCGCACCGCCATCATCCGATCTCATCTTCTCTAGTTCTTCTTGCGTTGGCGCCTGAGTCTGCTTTGTCTGCATCACCATCTTCTCGAGTGCCTTCTTTTGGTTCGGTGTGCTCTTCCAGTTTGGCCAGTCCCCAGTTATGCTTCTCACTCCTTGACTTGCCATCTCCCCCAAGTTCCAGAACGGACCGTGGAAAGAACCATACACACTGCCGATTCCACCTCCCAGCAGACCCGTTGCAGTTGATACCACACCTCCAACCAATGCACCAGTCAGCTTACCGATGGTAACACCAGGTTGTACACCCAACCCCGCACCAGCTGCCAGTCCTTGAAATGTACCCGAGCGTGTGTACTTGGCTGCTTTGCCAAAGGATTCGGCCTCGATCTCTTTGTCGATGGCTTTGGCGAGGATCTCTTCGCGTGCGTCGGGGTCACCTGCGGCATTCGCTGCTTGGCGAAGTTCATAGGCTTTCTGCATGGCTTGGAGGGCCATGCTCGCGGAGACGGATGAATTCTGTTTGATTTCGTGTTCGGGGATGGGCTGCTGCCCGTTACTCTGTTGCCCTGCCATTGTTCCTGCGTTCAGATCTCTTGGTTTGATATGGGGTAATTCGATGTTTGACTTTACTGTTCCGTAGGAATACAGAAGGTTCCACCAAGTTTGGAACGTAGACCGGGTTGCCGATTTCTGATATTTACGAATCCTGGAATGGCCCTCCGGCATACGTCTACGTCATTAGCGCGTATTTACTGACTGGTGGCGAAGCTATACACCATCATGACAACAAACGCAGCTGAGATGCACTCGTGTCCAATCGATCTACCCCTCACACTAAAATCTCCGACCCGGACCCTGGATCGACAGATCTGAGCCACAGGCGCACTAACACAAGCGGGAAGTAGCTGCCTTTATGAGAAGCGCGTATTTTTTGAGGAACCTTTTGATCGCGTTTTTGGTCTTGTTTATGTTCTCCTAACAGCGTCGACAATCGTCGCAAGCCTCTTGAGTTTGACTCAAGCAATACCACCCCCTCGTGGGACAAGGTGCGATAGAGAAGATGTGGAAACGCCAAGGAGGAGGAGTGCCTTCGGTTTTGCGGGATTTGGTTGTTCAGAACTTGTATCCTCTAGTTGACAGGTTGCTTTACTATCTCAGCCGACCCATTTTTGGTGGTATAAGACGTTGATGAAGGACCGACTCCGACAGCACTCCCGATGAATGACCAGCAGAGCTAGGGGAAGTCGTTGAGTTCTATCGTGCTGTGAATGACATGCAAAGCACAGCCATCATATGGCTATAGCTCATGCGGAGAAAGAAGAGAATCTCCTTGAGCTGATGTTTGCTGTAGGCGCACCACGGAGACTCCCTCATGAGATTCGAGAATGCAATCGAAAGTCCAGTATTGGTTCATAGTGATTGCAAGGCGTATGTGGTACGATAGCAAGACACGCTCTTCACGCGACGTCACACCCTTGGCGGTAAGTCATGCCGGGTCCGTAAGCCTGGTAAGAGCATCTGCAGCTACTGTAAGCCCGATGAAGCACCTACATATCGGTTGTTGGGCCGTATTGTTGATAGATGAGGCTTGTCTGTGGTGCGGCGTCGGCATTTATGAGTGCACTGACCACTAATCAAAACCTGCTCACGAGCAATCAATCGCAGCGAATACCCTCATTCACACCTCCGCTGCTGCTACGGACTAGGCACAAAGCCAACAGAGCTGATGGCAAGTGTTCTCAGCTATGGAAAGACAGCGCGACTCGATGCAAAAGCGCAGGTTATTTGGAAGTCGTGCCCAGCTGTATTCCGCGACATCGCACGCTTCATCGTACTCCTTGTCATTCTTGTCAGTTCTTGTTCGTCGCGAAAGCCTCCGCAATCAGGCGCAAATGGCCTCAAGCCTACTCGCATCTTAAGATCCATCGTCATGCGTTCAGGCTAGGGAGCATCCGAATTGCTTCCAAGCCGGCCAAGCATTCCCAATGCCTTGCAGCCGCCAGCTATATACCTGGGGCAGGCGCCATCTCTCAACACTAGTCTGGAACTCACGTATAATCCTACTCCCGAGTTATCTTTAATCATATCTTGAATCCATCTTTAATTCTTATTCACCATGGTAGCTCACGAAGGCCACGACATGTCCTCTATGGAGGGCATGAGCAGTGCGAGCATCACGTCCAGTAACATGATGAGCATGACCTTTTTCACCGCGACCAACACACCCCTCTACGCGAAGTCATGGACGCCCTTGAGCGCTGGCGCGTATGCTGGTACCTGCATATTCCTCATCATCCTCGCCATAATCCTTCGTGCAGTCCTCACTATCAAGTCTTACCTCGAAGCACGGGCTATTCAATCTGCCATGAAGCGAAGGTATCTCGTGATCGAGAGCGAAAACAACATGGCCGCCAAGTTGGAGTCGGATGCAAATTCGTCGACTGGAATCCTTACGACCAACGGCGTAGCGGAAAATGTCCGTATAGTACAAGCGCCCGCGCAACATATTCAGCCATGGCGGTTTGGTGTCGATCTTCCACGAGCTGCTCTCGTGACTGTCGCTGCAGCAATAGGTTACCTCCTGTAAGTTGCACACCATCTGTTACTGTGATCGTTGGTAACGTTCTTTTTAGAATGCTGGCAGTCATGACTTATAACGTTGGATACTTTTGCTCAGTGCTCGCTGGTGCTTTCGTCGGCGAACTGGCGTTTAGTAGATTCAACCAGGGTGTCATGGCGATGTGATACGAGCACTGCGACCTTTGCCCGATGTTGGGCATTCACGCGCAACGTCTAGCCTTGATGGTTTGGAAGAAGACATCGGCCGGGAATGTTGCAATAGAGTGCCTGCAGGGTCTAGCTTGGTAGCGGATCACATACTTAATACATGGCAAGATCCGTCTATGACTACCACAGCCAAATCAATGAAGTACCAATATAATAATGCTAGCCGGAAAGCTCCTCATCTCTTAAGCTAGCAAATTGCACTCCGGTTCTAAAACATTGGACTTCTCGGAACAATAAGCGGCCTGGAGAACATGGGTCGTGTATGTGCATTGTTAGTGTGACTGGGCCTTGGTCTTGCGCCCGTAGCGGTTGAAACGTGCTCATTCATTCTCCACTGCCCAGAATGTGTATCGTCCAGACTTCAAGGTGTACGTGATTCTTGACCCCTTATGCGTCCGCTTTTCCAAGATCTGCCAGTAAACGTCTAGAAGCCTGCTTATAGCCCAGTCTACTTTCCAGCAGTCACGATCTCATGGCTGGGCAATCGTGGCTTCAACTTCCTTTGCAGATGCTTCGCGTACTAAGTTCCCGTTATTTAGTAGACCAGTTCGATTAGATATGAAACAGCTGCAAACCTGCCTCAAAGTCCTTCTCGCCATTGGTATATAGCCCAGCAGTAACTACAACATCGTCCTCTGGCCAGCCAACCTTTACGCAAGAGGGTCTTGAGGATTTTTGGGTCGAAGCAACCAACTCAGGGTGTGTCTTATAGTGACTCGCACCATAGCAAGTATAGTGCAAGCGATACCAAGCGCACTCTTTCTGCGTGAATGCGGTCTAGTCTAAAGCCATGTCGCTAGATTCTGATTGGCTGAATGATTTTGAATGTCAGTCACAGCAGATAGCTCGTGCGAATGCTCGGTGGGGTGGAAGCAATTAGAAAATACAGTCGCATTCTAGTAAGGCAATGTATGAGTGTCTGTTGTGGCGTGAAAGGTCCAGACTGGCTCGCAGCTGTGAATTTCAACATCGACAAGCGAGGCCACACACGGAGCTCTCGGCGCTTTCTCTCCGACGCGAAGGCCATCGACTCCATCTTCAACCTCACACTCTGAGCTCCCACCCGCGGCATCACATATAGGTACGTCCTCCAATTGCTTGCCCCACAAGACATCCAGGGCTATTCTCTGTTGCCTTTTCAAGCACCAGCTAATCTGGTCTCGCGCTGCAGCCTCGCTCCTACCTAGCCTCTCCCACATCTGTTTCCTCATCACCGCAAATATGGATCAGGCAAAGCTTGCAAGGATGCAGGCGTCGGTGCGCATTGGTATGTGACCCCACCATTACTTTCCATTCATCACCCACCTTTGAGGGCCTGCCATGAAGTAACAGGGTGGGCATTTAGCTAACAAGTGTTTCTGTAGGGTAAGCACAAATTCCCATTCAAGTCCCCACTCGATGCGAACTGCGGCCGGCGTGTCTACGTCGCCGAAGGCCATGATTTGAAGTTGCGAAGCTCAGTACTATAGCGAATACGACGAGCAAGGGTTATCGAAGGACGGCGCTAATAATGTGACACAGAGGCAAAGGCACACCCCGCAGGAAGGTCAAGAAGGTCCACAAGAGCGCTGGCACAGACGACAAGAAGCTGCAAACGACGCTCAAGAAGCTCAATGTCCAGCCCATCCAGGCGATTGAGGAGGTGAACATGTTCAAGAGCGACGGAAACGTTATTCACTTCTCGGCACCCAAGGGTGAGTGACACCTCTATCCACTCATTTGAGCCAAAGATTTTAATATGGGCTTTAGTTCACGCCTCCGTACCCTCCAACACCTTCGCCATCTACGGCACTGGCGAGGACAAGGAGCTGACCGAGCTCGTCCCTGGCATCCTCAATCAACTCGGCCCCGACTCGCTGGCCTCGCTACGCAAGCTCGCCGAGAGCTACCAGAGCATGCAGAAGGAGAAGGGCGAGGGTGAGGACAAGAAGGACGACGACGACGATGAGGACATTCCCGACCTCGTTGCTGGCGACAACTTCGAGTCCAAGGCCGAGGTCGAGTAGACCCGCAGGACCATGAAGCGCTCATGAATGATGTGGTACAAGTAAAGTCATGGCAGTAGATATGGGGACCTGACTTCTACGTTGTCTCGACAAGGGTGATGAGGAACCTCTCAAACCTCCGTTCATAAATCCAATCTTTCAAGTATTCCTCGGCAGTTGCGGCGGATCTCTACCTAGTGGCATGCGGGCACCGGACTGGCGTTTATCTTTTTGAAAAGATATGGAAATGGAAAAGTCCTGCACCTCTACCGACCCACATTTTCAATCGCAGTACCGAGCCGCTTCTGGCTCGCGTCATGTTGCCCGATGCTTACATGGTCAAGGTCATGGTTGCCTTTCGCCCTGTAGCCCTGCATATGCATCCCGGTCTTGCTGAGTGAAGTGATGGCCAGCGGCAGGCCATGTTTGGTAGGGTAGTACTGACATCCAATATCCTCTCCTCGCAGGGACAATGTCTTGTGTTGATGACGCGCGACATGTAGGTAGTTGCAAAACGCTTCTAAACCGAGGAGTCCTGGAGGCTCAATGGATGCAGTCTTTGCTTTGGAGCTGTCTCGCTCGCTGTAGAACTGACCCCATAGCTGACATTGCTATGCACGTACATTTACAAGACATACATTACCAACGCCAAACTGCAGAGCATTGTCAGCACTCGGATGCCGGGAAGGGGACCCTCCGGTTCCGCGCTTTCGTTCAGACCAATAAGAACTCCAAAACAGTGGGGCATTATTAATTCTCAGAGTGGTCATAGCTCCAATAGCTTCGTCCGAGACTAGGATGTTGTCCGAAACCACTCATCGGACCACTTGCTCGTACTGATGGGCACAGCGGGTAGATGTTATGAGGTTGTGTATAAAATCTATAAGAACATGTAGGTATCGCTTTTTCAATCACCAGTCTTATTGTCATCTTACCATTCGTCTTCAGTCTCACATCTACCCTTCGGTTCCCCTCATTGAACCCCTAACGCGTCTGGTCTAGCTGGCACACCATCGGCAGCTTGATTAAGGCGGGCTATATTTGACCGTGACTCTGTCTTGAAATCATTCGAGACGTGCACAATTTCTCCTGACTTCGTTCTTCCTGCTGTTTCTTGTACTTGATACCCTTCGACTATTTGCCTAATCTTGTCTCATCGATTCTGTTCTGCTTTCGACATTATGAGCACCCATAACATCCTCATCCTCGGAGGATCCTTTGCTGGCATTGGTGCAGCGCATTATGCTCTCAAACACACCATTCCCCAGCTCCCCACGAAAGATGGATCAACATACACCGTCACGATGGTCAACCCAAGCAAGGACTTCTACTGGAGGATTGCCGGACCTCGCGCCGCTGTCTCGAAGCAACTGATGCCCTCAAGCAAGTTATTTTACCCAATCGAGCCTGCCTTCGCATACGCCAAGGACAAATTCACATTCGTCCAGGGCAGCGCCACAGCTGTGGATGCTGCTACTCAGTCTGTAACAGTCTTGACCATCACTGGAGAGCAAAAGCAGATATCCTACACAGCACTCATTATCGCAACTGGAGTGTCTACACCATCTCCCCTGTTCACGCAAACCACCACGGCCGACGACCTCATCATCACCTACGAAACCTTCCAGAAATCGCTCGCAAACGCCAAGACGATAGTGGTCGGTGGAGGCGGACCAGTGGGTGTGGAAGTAGCAGGAGAAATCGCCGAACACCTAAACGGCAAACCAGGCTTCATGGCATCAGCGCCCAAGGACCCAAAGGCCAAAGTCACGCTCATCTCCGCAGACAAGAAGATGCTTCCAATTCTGCGCGAAGACATCTCGAAACAGGCGGCCAAGTTCCTGAAGAGGCTCGGGTGCGATGTCCTATACAACACAAAGATCGTGGCGGCCCGGCAGGCCGAGAGCGGAAAGACGACCATCCAGCTCAGCGACGGCAACACCGTGGAAGCAGACATCTACGTCGATGCGACGGGCACCAGACCGAACACGAGCTTCCTGCCTGCCGAGTGGCTCGACAATAGGAATCGCGTTGACTGCAATGGCAAGACGCTGCGTGTCGAGAAAGCGGGCCCTAGAGTCTACGTCGTTGGCGACGTGGGCTCGTACACGCGCGGTGGTGTCATGGATCAAGCTGACGCTCTTCCGGTCGCTATGACGAACCTTAAGACGGACCTCATTGCGCTGGTCGATGGGAAGGCGCCTGGTCCGGATAGGCACTATGAGGCGAACTTGAGCGAGCAGCAGATTGTCCCCATCGGTACGGGGAAGGGAGTTGGGGCTTTTGGAGGTAATAAGCTCCCCAGTGTTATGGTATGGGCTATCAAGGGGAGAGACTACATGATCGGTCAATTGGCCGTGCCGACGGTTAATGGGGATTCGTACAAGAAGGAGAAGAAGTGGACGCCGCCGAACCCGGCGATGAAGGCTGGGTTGTCGAAGGGTTAGACGGTGGGTATGAGACGGAACCGGAAAGGCGACTGAGGTGGAGGAGGTAATGTTTTCAAAGACTGCGTTGGCATATTCAATTATACCCTGGGAACGGTATGGTATCGAGCATGTTTGATATATAGCAATAATTCCATTGATTCACAGACCCCTCAGTACATCATGAACAAGTAAATTCACAGAGCGATCACCAGCTCCCAACATCGACAACTCGCCTCGCGCTGCACCCCACGCAATTAAGCTTAAACTTAGCGTCTCAGCCTGCAAGCTCCCCCAGCCCAGCCGCCAAAAATTCCATCCACCTCCAGCTCTCCACGACAACAACCAACACGACCACTCCTCGTGCCCAGCTCTCCGCCCACACCACCAAACTGCCTCCCACCGCACACCCAACCATGGCGTCCACAGCCACCCCTCCCCCACCAACCCCACTCTCCTTCCCGCGCCCCATCTTCGCAGCCCTAACACCGCACCCGTTCCTACACGCGCACCTCAGCGCGTCCAAGCAAAAGCAGCCCCTCCGCGCAAACGGCCGCACAGCGCACGAATCCCGGCAATTGGGGGTGAACACCGGAAGCCTGACACACTGCAACGGCAGCGCCGTTGTGCGCGTCGGCAACACAGCCGTGGTGTGCGGTGTGCGCGCCGAGATCCTTACTGCGGAGGAGGGCACTGTCGACGAGTTTCCTGCTTCTAGTAATACGAATGGTGGGGATGAGGATGAGGATGAGGAAGAGAACGGGTACAGGAATGGTGCAGAGGATGAGAGGGAGAGATACAAAGAGATCTCCGCCCTCCGCCTCCTAGTCCCGAACGTCGAACTCTGCACCGGCAGCACGCCCGCGCTGTTACCGGGCAACGCGCCGAGTGCGTTTGCGCAGACGCTGGTTACGCGGATACGGAATCTGCTATTATCCACGAAGGTGGTTGGCGCGCGGCAGTTGCGCATCGTGCACGCGGGGCCAGACGCGTCGCTGGGTGGAGACACTGGCGGTCCGAATCCGAATCGCGAGGGCGACGAGGTCATGCGGGAAGGCGGCGAGGGCGAGGGCGAGATGGAGATACACGAGAGGCTGGTCAAGGGATACTGGACACTGTATATCGACACCATGTTCATCAGCCTCGACGGCAACGCGTTAGATGCCGCTTGGCTTGCGATTCTGTCCGCGCTGTCTGATACCCGGCTGCCGCACGCGTACTTTGACGACGAGCTGGAGATGATACTTTGTTCGGATGATGCTGCCAGGGCGAAGAAGCTGGAGTTGGCGGGCTTACCTGTGCCGAGCACGTTTGCGGTGTTCGAGAGCGATGGGCGGTGGGGGGAGGATGACGATGGGGATGGAGAGGGGGAGGGGGAGGGCAAGAGCTGGGTGCTGAGTGATCCGGATACGTTTGAGGAGAGCGTGTGTCAGGAGAGCATTACGGTTGTTGTGGACTGCTCTACCTCGACAAAGGCGCAGATACGCAAGATCGAGAAGAGCGGTGGCGGAGTTGTTGATCGGGAAGTGATGAAGATGCTGGTCAAGCGCAGTTTGGAGAGGTGGAAAGAGTGGAAGAAGACCCTGAGCACTAACTCAAGAGCGTTCTTTTGATGAAAAGCCTGAGGACTAATAAATCCGCGCTCTTGACACGCGCTTTATGTACGATCCGATCAATGCACGCAGGTGTGTAATACCCAGATCCACGAGCAGACGAAGCATCATGAAAGATAACAAGCGTTGAAACATATTTAGAAATGCCATAAAATACATGATGAACTCGACTTCGTCCCACCCAGCCCGACCAGGTCCACCAAACGCCGTCCCTTTTCAACAGTCCAAACAGGCTTGCGCCGAGAAATATGCATAGATGCTGCTTGTCCATAGGACCTGAAGATGAGAAAATGCCAATGACAAAGGGAAGAGATGCGCTGGCAAGCATGACTCCGACCACGAGACTTCGTACCTCGACTCGGCATACTTTCGTATCATCCAAACAACGTCCCATCTCGTACCAATTGCCCACCATCATCGTACATAACATCCAACATTAATCGTGCACGACCTAGCTCTCCGCCTCTTTACTTCACCATCCTCTTCGATCGAACGATAAACGGACTCGGCATGTCTGTCTCAACCTCGGGGTCCCAGATAGCTGGCTCATTTGCACTTCGCGCCTTCACTGGACTCCTGAATCCTTGTCGTTTCTTGCCGGCATCCTCGTTGTCGCTCATGGCTTGCACGGGTATACCTCTTGCCTGCTGCAACTCCACCAACGTTCGACCTTGCACACCGTTGCCCCGTAGTGCCTGCAGCCGGTCGTTACCGATGGCTCCGACGCGCTTCTTCGATATCAAGCCGGGCCCGGTTGGGGCAGTCTTGCGCGTGGGGCTGACGGAAAGGTCGACAGATTTCGTCTTTTGCAGTCTGCTTGGTGATGTAGCAACAACAGGGACTGCGCTCGCAGGCCGCGGTTTTGTGCCGTTCGGCGCAAGGGTCGGTGCACTGGCTAGCCGTTGATTGGGCTTCAAGAGCGGACGTTGGGCGGCAGCGAGGACTTTGAATGGGTCTTCGTTTCCAGACCCAGGTCGCGAGCCGGATGCACTACGGGTGCGTGTTGGTGAGGGGAGGACAGGTAGGTCGTCGTCATCGAGATCACCGGTCCAGCCTTCTTCTGTCGGTGAAGGCGGCATTTCAAGGGGTTCCAACTTCTTCGCTCCGTCTTTGGCTGCGGCGAAGATGTTCTGGCGCAGGACATTACGCCGTGGAGACAGGGAAAGACCAGCGATGCTAGCAGGTGCGGGCGAGGGTTCTCCCATCTGGACATCCATTGGTGAGGGTGGAGGTTGAGCGTTGGCGGTGAACATCGTCTGGGCACGGGTGAGTGGTGCACGACGTGATCGCTTTGCGGGCACAGGCTTCTGCTGAACCGGGAGTTCTTCTATGGAGGTGTTCTCATCGAGCGAGAGCGAGGACAGATCGGTCCCGCTGGCGAAACTGGAGTCTGTGCCCACCGTACTGGCCATGGACGAGTTTGTGATGATGGGTGCTGTGGTAAAGTCCGCTGGGAAAAGATCTTGCTGCGGCTCCGCTGGCATCGTGGGTGTTTCTGAGCGAGGAGCAAGTCGCGGTGAGGTGCTCAGGCGGTTCGGGTACTTGGCCAGTGCCTGTTCAACGCGCTTGTTCACTGCTTCTTCGTACTGGCCTTGCAGTTCGGTCATCCTAAGTGCGGTGAGGTGCTTCACTTGTCGGTCAATCTCGAGATGCGCTTTGACTTCCCACTCGCGCCGCAGCTGAGCGTCGACCTCTCTGCGCTGGCGCTCGGCTTCTGCGGTTTTGCGCTCGGCTTCCTCAATTGCCCGAAGTGCCTTTTCTTCTAGGAGGAGCACTTCCACCATCTTACGTTCGACCTTGTCATTTGTCTGGACCACTTCTTGCTCCTTGCGTGAGACCTTGACGAACGGCAAATTCAGAAGGGCCGCAGTGTCTGGGCGGTGGTTGGGCACGACTTGCAGACAGCTCGCGATGACCTTCTTCAGCTCGGGAGTGTATACTGATGGTATTTCCGGATACCGTCCAAGCTTGATCTTCTGGATGAGCTCGAAGTGCGTCTTTGCATTGAACGGCGGTGCTCTTGCACACATTTCGTATATTATGCATCCCAGCGCCCAGATGTCTGAATGCGGGCCATATTGCTCGGCCTTGCAAATCTCTGGTGACATGTAGAATGGCGTTCCGACGTACGTTGACGCGAAGTCGTGAGACTGAAGGATCTTGGAAAGGCCAAAGTCGCCAAGTTTGACAGAGTTGTCCTTGTCCAGGAAGACTAGGTGGGTCAGTACGCGATAGCAAAAGGCGACTAAATTTGGTGCTCACTGTTCTCAGGTTTCAGGTCGCGGTGTAGGATCATGGGCTTGCCATTCCTACTAGGCTTCGCATCCGCTCCAAGGCCCATGACATTGCTCCCAGGCTTCGGCGGGTCTTCGCCATAATGGCAGCGATACAGTGCGCTCACGATCTGGCTGAAGATACTCCACACGAATGTCTCATCGGCGAGTTGATTTTTGCTCTTCAGGTCCAGGATCACGCGACCCAGATCACCGTTGCCGCAGTACTCCATGTACAGATGCAGATCCTGTGACGCCTTGATGTGGTCGCGCTCAAAGTATGCGACGATGTTGGGATGCCGAAGCTCTTTTAGGATTGAAAGCTCTGCCTGCAGCTGCTCGCGTTCCTTTTGCGACATCTTGCAGTAACTGATTTCCTTGCGGCAGAGAATCTACGTTTCATCAGCAATTAGTGAGCGCAATGGCGATGCACAACCTACATAGCCATCTCTCTTGCGCTTGACCTTGCGAATTATGCCAAACGAGCCATGTCCTATAGTTGCATGAGTATACCGAGCAATTGATTGCAGTTAGATGAGCGCATACCAATCTTCTCCAGGACGTCATACTTGCTGTCGTCCTCAATCATGGCTGTGTATAATATTCATGCAACGAAAGTATTATTCTGAGCTGAAGCTGTTGTGCTGAATATGCTGCTGTGTTAGTCGTGGCAGGACTCAAGATGGGAGCATCAGAGGCCTGTCGCGTGTTTGTTGGCAGGCCCCGTCGCTACCGGCAACCGCCTGGACTGTGCGGCAGGAGCGTCCTTATCAGCACGTGAGCAGCTTATCGCTCTGTCTATCTAGGCAATCTACCCATCAATGCACGTCAGACCGCGACATACTTGGATAGTTTCGCAACAGAGTTATTTTCACTCCTCGCCACCAATGGACGTCAAGAAGAAGCATGAGATTGAGGCGGCGCTCTACAAGGAGAACCAGCAGATATCATCAGGAACTTTGAAAGAAGACAATCCGCTTGACTCCAGCGAGAACTTTCGCATCTTCTGCGAAGCATGTCGGCGGGGTGACCTAAAAGTATGCCAGGAGATGATCTCCACGGGCGTCAATATCAATGCAAGGGATAGGTTTGATTATACACCGTTGATTCTGGTGAGTGTGTAGAAATCTATCAGTCTTCCTCCGGTTGCCACCCAACTTCAAGCGGTTTTGCAGGCCACTTAATAACCATTGTATGACAAGGCTAGCCTTTGCGGGCACTACGAAGTCATTCGATTGCTGCTTGAAAACGGTGCGCTATGCGAGCGAGACACCTTCCAAGGCGAGCGCTGTCTGTATAACGCCCTCAACGACCGAATACGAAACCTGCTCCTTTCATACGATTACCAAAAGTCGACGAACCCGCTGCAACCCCTCGCAGCGCACATCACATCACTGCTCGGTCGAGATAACCCCAAGACGACTGACATCACCATCGAGGCATACGGCGAGACATTCCACCTACACAAGTTTCTACTGGCAGCAAGGTCGCCCTACTTTGCAAGGAAATTATCATCTGCTCCCAACACGACGTCATGGAAACTTCCATCGAGTATCCCGGCCGCCTCGTTGGCAGTAGCGTTGCAATATCTATATTTCATGGAAGTGTCGCTGCGCAGGGTGACTGTGGGCTTAGGACAGGAGGAGGAGGCGATAGTATTAGACGGCATACACAAGATCAGTCGGCAATTAGAGATACCACAACTCTTCGAGTGCGTCACAGAGGTATCAGACCGGCGCTTACTGCGACAGCGACGCTCGGAGGAATTAGACCGAGGTCGTGATCAGGTTGCGGCGTGGTTTAGGGACAACATATTGAAGAATAAAATGGTGGTGGACACAGAAAAGGTCAAGAACGTTCAATGGGACCGGGACAACTCCATCTTCGCAGACATACTCCTGCGAGCAGATGACGATGAAGAGGAAGATGAGCCCAACGACTCGAATGCTTCGCCTGGTCCATCTGAGTCGTCCACACCGCCTGTACGGAATACACTAGGTCCGCTGAATGGCATACCCATCGGTCCTATGAGGTCCAGGTCTCCCTCGCGTCATCGGCAACGACGAAAATCAACGCTGTACCCGGCGCACAAAGCCATGCTTTTGCGCTCCGAATATTTCCTTACCATGTTTAATTCACCATTCAAGGAAGCTCACGATACGCCACATTTGCACATTGTCACTGTAGACTGTTCGCCTGCTGTATTGGAGACCATTCTCACCTTCATGTACACAGAGAAAACCGACTTCGGGCTGGACATTGCCATTGATGTTCTCTTCGCTGCAGACCAGTACTTCATCGAGAAGCTGAAACAGAGAGCCGCTATCATAATCTCAACGCTAGGCAATGGTTCAACATCGGCAGTAGAATCGGAGAATCCTCGAGGGGAGATCGATATCGATGGAGATGAAGCTGTCGACATTTACGAAATTCTGCGAGCCGGCTGGGATACACAAGTGCAGCGCTTAGAGGAGTTTGCAGCGAGATACATCGCGTATCGGCTAGAGCAATATGTTGACGAAGCCGACTTTGCCGAGCTAGTTAAAGAGTCTGCGAGGAGAGTCAAGGCTCGACAGGAGACTGATACGGTAGAGTTGGTCGACGACATTCGGTATTATCTCAGTGAGCGCTTCCGGCTACGATTTGAGGACAGCGGGCTCGAAGAGTTGATGGACGAAAACGCAGAGGTCCTCGCAAACGCGGCAGAAGACTTGAGTATCAATGAAGGGTCTATGCACACCAAGGAGGATGTGCAGGAGTTCGTGCCAGACATCGATGCACAGATCGCTGCTGGCGCGATCCGGACACTGGACGGAGAAATAGCTGGTGATGAATTTGCGCAAGATGCGATCAATTACCAGATACTATTGGGCAAGATAGATCGGTTGCTTGAGAATTTGGATTTGGACGCATAGAGTTGCCTCGGCACTGGAAAAAGTTCGCGTTTGCATACACAGTCGCATTGCATGCAATATAGATGGCAAAGAGTTTAGCTTACCCTGATCCTCCACAGTTGATGGTACGTTGCACAGCTCCTGAAGATCTACCAGGCTCTGAATTTGAGTTTCTCCCTCGTGGTGCAATGCTACGTCGCCGCGGTCTCGGTTTGTGTCTATGTTGCACCCCGCAGTGATGTAATACATCGAGACGGCCCCACCTGCCAGGGGAATAGTCCACACATAAACACAGTTACAGGAAGGCTCCGCGTTTATATCCGGAGACCATGCGCGGTGTCTACAGCTTATCTCCTCTTCTTCGCTCAACTTTCACACCACAGAAGCTTGCATCACCAGCTTCTGTAACTTTCAGAAGATCACCAATTGCAATTGCGCCTACAATCCAGAGCTACAAGCAACGCGCAAGCATGTCTAGCGAATCAACGCAGTCCAAAGCTTGTAGGTGGGCTAGGACGTCAATATGAACCAACGACGTGCCTAATCAATTGAACAGGCTGCAATGTACCAGCGATTATCTCAAAGGGCTACGAGGAGAAGGGCGAATTCATCACCGTCGAGGGCTTGAAGACCTACTCGACCGGACCCAAGGACGCCAAACGTGCCATCCTGGTCATCTACGACATCTTCGGCTTCTTCCCACAGACGCTGCAGGGCGCCGACATCCTCGCGACCTCTGACAAGGACTACTCGTACCAGGTCTTTATGCCTGACTTCTTCGAGGGCAAGCCTGCCGACATTAGCTGGTATCCGCCGCAGAATAAGGAGCACGAGCAAAAACTGGGAGAGTTCTTCAGCACCCAGGGTGCCCCGCCGAGGACGCTGGAGCGTATTCCGAAGATCGTGCAAGAGCTGAACAAGAAGGGCATTGAGAAGTGGGGCATTGTAGGTTTCTGCTGGGGCGGTAAGGTCGTCAATCTAGCCTCCCTAAAAGACACGCCCTTTAGCGTTGCCGCCTCCTGTCATCCTGCCATGGTCGCCGCCGACGACGCCCCTGGCATCACCATTCCCTTCGCTATGCTGCCATCCAAGGACGAGCCAAAGGAGGATGTTGAGAGCTGGGAGAAAGGGCTCAAGGTGCCGCACATTGTTGAGTGGTTCCCGGACCAGGTGCATGGGTTCATGGCTGCGCGCAGCGACCTAGAGGATAGCAAAGTCAAGAGCGAGTATGAGCGGGGCTACAAGACGGTACTGGACTTCTTCCACAAGCATCTGTGAGTCGAATCTACGATCCTTCGAGGGCGAGGCGTTGGTCGAGGTAATGTAGGGGGCCTCCGAGAGACTTCAGGCTAAGTCTATCCGTAGGGACTCGTCATCAAAGCTGTAGACGCGGTAGGCTAAGGCGCTGCGAGATTGTGTGCACCGAGCGATCGGGCAATCTAGAATCTGACTCTTGAATTGAGATCCCAGCCAAACTTGTGTTATTGTTATTCCGAGTGCCTCAAACGTAGTTTGAGTCGTTGGGTCTTTATGCTCGGTTGTTGGAAACTTTATTCCCCCGACTAGTCACGACCTCTCATGGAGTAACCCGCTCATACCAGAATTTTGAAGTGATCAGCAGGAATACTTCCGACCAAATGTTAGTATCTCGCTAATGTTGCGGATTGACGTTTGACAGGTGTATTTGAATCTCTTGTGTAAGTCTGGAGGCTATCTAGCAGGTAAGCGTCCAATGGAACTCAAAATCACTCAACACCGGAAAGAAAATTTTACCACAGCTTGACTACCATAGTTCGAATTCCACTGAGCACGCAGGCCAAGTGGCCCCCACAATTGCATATACACTCGTCGTCCACTCCTCTTACGCTCCTTCGTCTTGTCTTACAGATGTAATTCCCCTGGCTGCTAGGCTGGTTCGCACCGCACCCCGTTCGAGCTTCCTCCTACTCTTAAATGATGTCGACGCACGTCCTACCTTCTGTTCAGCAAGAGTTCGAGGATGCCGGAGACCCAATCGGAATGGCCCATGTTGCAGGCAACGATGACTGGGAGTCAGTATATCCTCAATCACAGCACTCTGCGAAGATGCTACAACGCAAACTTGCTACTTGTGTATCTATGTCTTGTAAAAGTCTTTCACTGACGTCCTTCCTCGGATCTAGGCACATTTCCCACTATACGAGCTCTTCGGCCAGCTCAACAGAATCTGTGATGAGCCTCTCTGACACTGAATCTATCTCAGAGCATGGTACCGCTCCCTCTGCTCAGGTCAAGACACCTATCACAAGCCCTATCATTGGCTGTCAGGGTGGCGGCGAGAGCTCATCCGCCATCAGCGGCAGCCACCAGTCCCTCCTTCCGGCGTTATTCCGTCATCTCCAGGCCGTCGGTTCGCAGAGCCCGAAACCCCTGTGGGCTACTGGTTCCAAGTTCGAACCAGACTGCGATGCCCTAGTCTCTGATCCCCAATCTAAGGGGTCTTCGCATCAAGACTTGCATACCGGGCCAATTCTCAATGCTGATACTGTAGGATCGGAGCGATTGGAGACCATGCTTTCCGAGCTCTTCAGCGAAATCAGAAATTGCATGGAAAACATGTCATCACTCCGGATATCGACCCTCGACAAGAATTGTGCGCACGGTGGTCCAATTGCCGAGATACCTAAAACAGAAGGGTCACGCATATTGCCACTCCAGTTGTCAACATCCGCCACGACTGGTGTACAAATTATCCCTTCCGAGCACCTGGCAAGGAGTGCGACTAATGTTTGCTCCGAGAAGCTATCGAAGGTCGACGAGGCCTTTGATGGACCTAATGAAGTTGCGCAACGATCTCGTGTGCCTGACCCTCCAAGTGTGCCCCCTACACAGCCAATGACACCTGAGTCTCTTTACTACCATGGAACCCAGAGCCTACCCGCTGCAGCGATTTGCGACACGAAGAAAGAAGCGCAGACAACTTGGGACACCGAGGCTTGTTCAAGCAGCGCTAAAGCCCAGGTCGTTGCCATGAACCTAGAAAATACGCAAGCTCCGTCTGAGCTGAACACCAGCAACAGGCTCTGTGTGTCATCGAGCTTGGAAGAAGAGGCTGAATTGTACAGTGACAAGGCCAAGCAAGAGATAGTACAAGAAGAGGTGGTTGAACCTGACTCTCGCGAACACAAGAGAGCACAATGGGAAGACATGACGGTTGAAGAGAAGCATTCCCAGATAACGTGGCTACTTTCTGAAATTGCTAGCATAGCCGAGGAGGACAAGACTTGGGTGGAAGATGTGACGAAAGTGATCGATAAGCGGTCGGACAGCATACTTCGACTCGTGACGGACCTTGGAGGAGGCTTCGCCGAATATTGGACCGACCTGGATCCTAACTTGAAACACAGATTTATCAAAATGATCATGTTCGCAGGACCCTGGCTAGCTTTATCCGAGGACTCTTTCCTTGGGAAAATGAGGAGCGTGATTGAATGCCGATGGGATGACTTGTGCACGATCATAGACGATATCGAGAAGATCGAGTCGGAAGACGAGTCCAGCGATGAGATAGCGAGTGCTTATGTTGCCGCAACTCCAATTGGTACCCCATCTGCTCCAGGTCCCGAACGCGGAGAGGACAAGGAAGTCCCTTCAGAGAAATGGCCATGCGAAGAAGATTACGACTCGTTCGACGAGTGGCTAGTAGCTCACGACCAGCAAATTGATCGTTTGCGACATGATCAATGGACTACGACGCTGGAATGGACGGAAAGGCAGAACAAGATATCATCAGCGGAATCGTACCGAAACGAGAGGCTAAGCAAGCGGAACGCGAATCAACGAACGGAGAGTGCTATGACACCGAAGCTCTCCACTATGGATGCCCAACTGCAAGATCAAGCATACTACAAGTCTGTCGACGAAGCCATTGATCGTGCTTCTGTTAGTCCGAAAAAGGCAGTCAATGCATGTATGTACGATCCTGAGGCTCAGCACTGGTGTCCCATCCCATCTGCATGCACCCGCGCACAGCCGGGTCCAACTTCTGCGCCACCCACGACATCTGCGACGATTGTTGCTGATAATTTCTTTGAGAATGCAAGACTTAGACAGAACATTGCGGTACACTGTCTTTCGAGAATAGTCAATGAGCTAGGATGGGTAGGTCATCCTTTCCCTTGACTCGGTTGTCTCACTTAGTCGAGTGCTCATTCTCCTTCACCCCCTACTGCACGAGCGTCGTGCTGACGTACACTTTTAGACTGCAAAACCATCGGAGGCGTACCCCTGGATCCCCCATCACGAAAGCATTACAACGCTCCGCCAAGTCCTCTATCTCCAACTTCAGGCACAGTATACAGACTTATGGGAGCGACACAACGTTTTAGGAGCTCAGTGGACACAGACCGTGCATCCCCATTATCCCCCTCATGCCCACAAAACTGCCATAGTGGCATTTTGCAGAGACTTGAAGGCATATGTGAGCAGAGGAAAACAGTACGGATCTATCGTGCAAGAGGAGGGCGACGCAGAGGATTGGGATCACCATGTCGCAGGGTGCGATGCAGAGACTATCGGTCAGATTGAGAGGTTAATGACACATGGGTGTTTCACGGATCACGAGATGAACAAGAAGAAAAGTCACGGGTATGGAGACGTGAAAAGAGAAGACTATTACAGTGAAAGCGACACCGACAGCTGTTCGGAGTACGACTACGATGATGGAAGCGACGCTGAGCATGGGCTGGGAGAGCATGACTACAGTGAGAGTGACACCGACAGCGGTTCGGAGTACGACTACGATGATGGAAGCGACGCTGAACTTGGGCTAGGAGAGTATGACTACGGTGGGACTAACACCTATAGATATCTAAAATATCCACCGGACGACTATTATGAGACCGATGAGAGTTTGTCGGAGACGGATGATGGGGCCAGCAGTTATTACTGGGGTTCAATCAGCACCAACACCTTCGCATCTGGAGACAAGGCGGCTGTCTCTGGTGATGATGGTCACAGTTCGAAACCCGATGGCAACTCACCAATGGCCCCCTCGGACGAAGACCAGAACGGTTTCACAGGCGCTGCCTCTGACCCACTGCCGACAAGCGATGTTGGTCGACTCTCGAAACAATCTTACTCGTCGAGATCCGAAGCGCCAACCCCAACTGAGGACACGACCGAACATACTGGCACATGGATTGCCACAATAGTCATTTGGGTCATCCCATGTAGCTTGATGGTGGGTTGGTCTTCGGGCTGGTTCATAGCGATATGCTTTGGTATATTTCTTTCATCTGTGATTGCTTGCGTACTTGATGAGGAGAATTGAGCGTGGGTAAGAGGATTCCAAGGTGCGCTGGTGTTTCTGACGTTTGAGTTTGCATACACATACAGCATGGGCTAGGTTTTTATAGAACAATGGTAGCGTCTCTCCTTAAACAGCTGTCCGTTCACATGCCGAAACAGTGTTATCTCACCCGCCCACGAAATGGACTTCAAATAAGTGTTACTTTCTTGCATAGGCATTCATACATTGACACAACTTTCTTGACAACACAACATAACAAATACTGATAATATGAAAATGATCATTGTTTTAACGTCATTATCCCCAAAAAGATCAGTAAGCAGACAACTAGGCCCATCCAGCAGGCTCTATCACGCGTCCGTCATTACCACATCCAGCTCCTCATCTTCTTGCAACTGCTCCCAAACAACTTCCAACTCCGTCTGCGCACAACTAACAGCACTCTTCGCCAAAAAGGTGACCCCACACCCTTTCCTACGAATATACCCATACCGATCCCTCAGCATGACCTCCCTCATAACCTTACGATCTCTTTCCCTCTCTTGCACCGCGTACTCATCAACGCGCTCCCTGAACTCCGGCTCCCTCTCCACAAACCTCAGAACATCCTCCTCAGCCATGCACCCCCGCAACAGCTCCGCGTCGGCCTGGATCTCCCACTTCAGCGCCTTGTTCCGCGCAATCTCCACCGAGAATCTGGCGTAGCCTACGACCATCTTGACCATCAGCGTGACGAACGGCGCGAGAAATGGCAGCAGGCGTACGGACCAGAGCGCTTCGACTTCCTCGCGACATAGACCTGCGCTGGTGCACTCCTTGATGCGCTCGTGCATGAAGGCGAGGTTGGTGTCTGAGGATGGCCGCGCGCCGAAGTACATGAGGCATTGGCATACCTCGATGAGCTCGGGGAAGGTGGCGGAGAAGGTGTTGGCCACGTTGCTCATGCTGGCTTCGTGCCATTGTAGAGCGAGGAGCAGACCGCGGTGGGTGATGCAGGCCGAAGGCAGGGAGGCGATGAGGGGAGTGTGTGGTAGGAGGTAGATGTGTAGGGTTGGAAAGATGTAGGAGAGCTCTTGTGGTGTGAGAGTCGTAGTGAGGGGGGCGTGGCCTGGCAGGTGGATGATAGGTGAGACCGTGATTAGGGGGAATGTTGAGTCAGACATGTCTGCGAAAAGGCCCTTGTAGCTGGAGAAAGAGGGGCGGAGGTGGACCTGGGACGCTCTGAATGGATGCTCGATGGGAAAGCCATGTGCCGAGACGTTGTTTATAGAGGATGAGACGCTTTGGTGGCGTTGTGCAAGATGTATTGTGAGTTTATGCGTCGAACAATGCTGTCAGACGAATCTAGCTCAAGACTGCTTCCGTACACAACGTCGGATATAGATCTATGCGATGAGTTCTAGTGATTCAGAGTCGTTTGGAGCTCTCACACATACTCGATACACCAGACATGCGGTTTTAATGATCTTCCTGCTTAGAAAGTTCAATCTCCTATGAACACAAGATGGTTTCCTAATCTGGATATTGGGGACGGGGTAACATTGTCCGACCGAGTTCCAGTACTTGAACAATGCACAAATGGTGCATCGACCGAGTCTTTTCCTATAAGTTAGAAAGGCTTCTCTGCAACTACTTGACTAAACAAAAACCTCAATTCACAATGTGTCAAAGCATAGTTGGCCGTTATCGTTGCGGGCACAACGATGTCACGATACTATACCCGTGTAGTAGAGCTACACGTAGCACACAAAAGCCAAAGGACTATACCTCACCGTGTCTTTACGATTCAGACTGCGACAAGATGTCATACGAGTCGTCCCGGGACTGCGGAAGTGGTGGTGAGCTCTTGACTTGTCTCCAGAAGCAAAATCTGACTGAGTGCCTGCTCCGTATGCTCAAGATCTGCGAGACGAGGGTTCGAAAGGCGCAGAAAGAGTACGCGGCGTGGAGTGACCGTCTCGGACTGGTCAAGACTCAATTGGGATACTCCTCGAACGAATCAGAGCATGGAGGAACTTCTGTAACGCCAGAATTGGCCGTGTTGGTGCAGGAGGCGATGGCGGCACAGGAGACAGCAGCGCGAAAGTTGCTCGCCAGGTTCAGAAAGTCTGGGGAGCGACTGCTGGAAAAGTCTAACGTGCCGCAAAGGGATCTAATCAAGCAGGGCCGTTACAGTTCCGGCCCAATCCAGCGGTGGTCCCGCAGCGCACTTCCACCGTTTAAGGACGTTGTGGGGAAGCTGGAAGCTGAAGCCAGTCGAATCCAAGAAAGAGACAATGAAGTGGAAGCTGAAGAGACTCCTGAAGAGACTCCTGAAGAGACTCCTGAAGTTGAAGTCCAAACAGCGCATGTTGAGACTGAGCAGAAACAAGCTGATCCGGTTGGACTAAAGAAGTTTGTCATGCGAAGGTGGAGCTCTCTTGGTTGGACGAAGCCTGTGCCCGAAGATGGCTTTGATATCGACATCTGGGGTGACGAGATCCTTGTGGAGGAATGACATGCGTCGCTGTCTTCGCTCTACCGGTATCGGAACTCGTTCTTGTCATATGTGTTCGTAGTAATAGTGTTGCGTTTCAAACAATAACAATCTGCGTAAATGTTCAAGATCGTGGGGAAAGAGTATTGAGAATTGAGTGGTGAGACGCGAGGAACACACGTCGTCCTAACTGGGCTTAGCCGATCCACAGATGAGATCGCGAATGTCATCATCGATCGTGCGTTCCAGGCTTCACAGGTTTCTCGACATCTTTTCATGTGAACATGGAGTGTATACGCTGGTATCAATGCCATTTGCATTTGCACTTTCTTCAACACCCGCCGTGATGTCTCCGTGGTCGCTTGTCTCCCCTGCCTCGCGGGGTATTGGCTTCGCGTTGACCCGCCGAGTGTTGCAGACAACGAACGCACCCGTCGTCGCTACAGCTCGCAAGGAGATAGCCAAGACAAAACAAGAACTTCTCGCAGGTCTCGAAGTCAATGAGGACAGGCTCACTGTTCTAAAGGTCGATGTTCTCGGTACGTTATCCTCTCCCACGGCTGGTTGGAGCTGATTGAATGTCACCGTAGAAGAGGAAACCATCGCCAATGCTGCAGCTTTTTGCAGAGACAAGTTCCCCTCGAGCTCAAACCATCTACGTCTGGCATTCATCGTACCCGGCCTGCTTTTTCCCGAGAAGTCGCCAAATCAAGTTGATGCCGACGATGCGTTGTTGACCTTCCGAACCAACACCATCGGACCTTTGTTAATGCTCAAGCATTTCTCCCCCTTTTTGCCTAAGAAGAAGACTTCGGCTAGTACTAACGATGAGAATGCCTCAACCGAAGGGCTGCCGGTCGTCTCCACTATGGCGTTCATGTCGGCACGTGTAGGCAGCATTTCTGACAATCGACTTGGTGGTTGGTATAGCTATCGGGCATCCAAGGCCGGCGTGAATCAGCTGGTAAAGACCTTTGACAACCATCTTCGGACAGCCTCCGGCGATAGGGCCTTGGCTCTCGCCTTGCATCCGGGGACTGTCAAGACTGGCCTTAGTAAAGAGTTCTGGGGTGGCGTGAAGAAAGAGAAGTTATTTGAGAGCGATTGGGTGGCCGAAAGGTTGATTGATGTCGTAAAAACTGTGGGACTCGATGGACGAGGCAAGTGTTGGGACTTTGATGGGAAGGAGGTGCCGCCGTGATTGATCTTGAGGTCGATTTCTGACGCATGAACTCGTCGCACTTTGACGATCGCTGTCATACTTATCGCTTCCGGTTATATCCCGTAATGGACTCCATGGTTGCAACATGTTGGATAAGGTATGTGGCTACCTCCTGCATATCCAAGCGATCCTCCTGGCCATGATTGGATTAAACGGCCTTAACAATATCGTTCTTTAAACTGCCAATGACGCATCACGTCTTGATTTGGAAGCTCTTGCGTCATTCCTCTAGCTTTTCTCCACGCTTATAGTTGTCTTTGATCTCGATTCACCATGCCGTTCAGATATCCGGAGGAAGAAGGCGAAGACGACTTCGTCGGTGGAGTCGCACAGGGTCCGGCTCAAAGACATCGCGGATCACTGTCAGGAAAAACTTTCAGCGCCCGCACAGAGTCTACCAAGTCACCACACTCACCCTGAGATTTTCTGACGTCAAGAAACAAAGGCAGAAGCGAAGAGATTCAGAGAATTTGTAAGTTGTCATCAGACAGAGATGCCACGCCCCGTCGGATTCTTTGAAACGCTCGAGAGTTTAATGATGAAGATGTAAATGGGCTTTGAAACTTCTCTATCGACGCATTCCTCGACAATGTCGCCCGTGGAGCCTCCTGGCCGATTCACGAGACCCTCCACATTATTGTTTCCCTCCATAATTTGCTTTCGATGAAAGCTTCTGGAGTCTCCGCACCCATGCACAAGCATGTACAGCAGTTGCGCTACTCGTTCTTCGTGGTTGCATTGCATGGCTCAGCGAGTGAACCTACCTACAATGACAGCGATCCACGTCTGGCTTGGAGATCACAAACTTCAATGTAGCGACAAGAATGCAGCGACAGATATAAGACCTACTTGCAGCTTGCGCCCAACTGTCCAATAAGCGCAATCCAGGCTAGGCTCACGATGACTAAGTATTTCGGATCACCTAGGCTTCCAAGGTTTCCAAGGTTGCCTAGGTAGATCGACTCCAACGGTCTATCCTGACACTGTACCACACCGCCCACCTTCAGCCAGTGCCTATCATTTTCTCCGATCCAGCATGCGTCCGTCTTGGAAAGGCCCGGGATACTCTTTCACACGCCCACAAACTCAATGCTTAGTCTGCAGAGGCTTACATCTCAAAACAACACAAGGCTCAAAAGTTCACCATTCTTCGATCGATGACACGTCGCGTCTGGTTCGGATAGATGCTTTCGATCTAGCCGAGTCAGCCGACGCTGGCGACTGTCTCTGGTGCAGCCTCGTATACCGCTCTATGATACAGTTAGGAGCTGAGCTACCGGAGCCAGAAATGGCAGGTAGAGTGACAGTAGTTTCAAGTCATGGAGAGCCATTTCACGTCGAGTGGGCCGCTTCAAGGCAGCGCATAGCGGCCGAGATCTTTCAAGTGGCTGCTTTAACCCGACATGATGAGCGCCTCACTATCCCCGAATTAGGCCAAGCTTTAGACATAGGACCTGACATCATGACCGACAAAACTTTTGATTTGATAACAGATTGGATAGCACAGTGCGACCAAAGCCATGAAGATTGTAAAATATCCGGATCCCCATCACTGGCCCCCAAACGTCTGATTGACGTGGGAGACCCGCTGCAACTAGCTCACGAGCATTTGATAAAGCTTGTAGAGAACGTTGCAGGCCCAGTTGCATATGTGGCACTGTCTCATTGCTGGGGATTGCATCAAGGTTTCACGACCACTATAGCCACCTTACGAGATCGACAAAAAAATATTGAATGGGTAGAGCTTCCAAAGACCTTTCAAGATAGTATCTTCGTGACGAGAAAACTCGGCTTGAGATATCTTTGGATAGACAGCTTATGCATCGTTCAAGATGATGAGTAAGTGC
Source organism: Lophiostoma macrostomum CBS 122681 (assembly GCA_010405375.1). Taxonomy (NCBI): domain Eukaryota; kingdom Fungi; phylum Ascomycota; class Dothideomycetes; order Pleosporales; family Lophiostomataceae; genus Lophiostoma; species Lophiostoma macrostomum. The sequence continues at coordinate 119,509 of MU004344.1, read as the reverse complement.
TACTCATATCGGCATGCTGTTAGCCCAAAAACTGACAGACAGTCTCTCAGTGCAGATTGGAGCGCAGAATCAGTCAAGATGCATAATATATACGAACACTCGTATCTCACGGTAGCAGCAGCAGTAGCCAAAGGCGATGATGTGGGATTCCTCCAAACCTCGGAGGAGCGAGCACGCTACGACAGCTTTCTGGTCGACCTCAGCGACTTTGGAAAAGGCGAAACAGTAAGAGTCCGCGAAATTCATGACTATCGAACGACTCGCACCAAACATATTCTAGACAGCCGTGCATGGACCTTGCAGGAGGTTTTGATTCCTCCTCGCCTTCTTACGTTTTCTGTAACTGTCTTTTTCGAATGTCGTCAAGGCAATGCTTGCGAATGTGGAAGCGGAGCCTTTCCGGACCCTTTCTGCGCACCGATAAGAAGCTTCGACAAACCTGACAGAGCTGCGTATGGGACGTTCATACGAGGAGAGCTCAACCGGACGGAACTGTACGGTTACTGGAAGTCAACCATCGTTCGAGAATATAGCCAAAGAGAGCTTACACGGCCCAATGATTACCTCCCAGCCCTCAACGCCATGATCCGCAAATTCAGAACAATATCCGACGATACTTGCATCGCAGGTATCTGGCAAGGTGAAGACTTACCTTGCCAATTGGGGTGGTATAGCCTCAGAACAGGCCAACCGAGTCTCCCGATGCCCCAGAGAGGCCCCACTTGGAGTTGGATATCAATAGACGGGCCCGTATTGTTCATGGTGTATAAGCGTTACAATCCTTTGGCAAGCATTAATATCACACAGCCGGTGCGTTTGATCGAATCCAGTGTCGACATCACGCCGACCGGACTGATGAGAAGTGGAGCCCTTACGCTCTCTGGTAATGCGTGCTGGGGATTCCTAGAGTTCAAAATCTACTCTGACGACGGAGAACCAATGTGTCGTTTGCGGCGCGAAGGCTACGATAAGTCGACATCGTGTTTCCCTACGACCGAGTCGTCATGCGTTATTCGCATGGACACGGCAATTCGGTTGGACAGTGTTGACGCAACTGTTAATGGGCAAATGGCGACTTTGCAGCGAGCGAACCTACGTCAACACGCCGAGGAGGTCCCGCCGACTCGTGTGCTATGTCTATTGCTCGGGCAATGGGGCGTTGATATGAGTGATGGAGAGCACAAGGACAGATGTTTCTTATTGCTTACTCCAGCAATTGACAAACAAGACGCCTATCATCGCATCGGTATTTTCGATATCACGTACCAATCCGAGGTGTTGGGGGAGAGAGCCAAGATTTGGTTTGAAGATCTAGGATCCATGACTCTGACCCTGGAGTAGTTACCACATATCCACGCTAATCACGCGTTAGATGAAGGAGCCGTAGAAGCTCGCATCATCGAGGGTGTAACGAGAGATGCTTTCAAGATACACGGTTTGAAGGAATCTCAGATGGAACCCACCTCAAAGAACTCATCGAACAACAGCTTCCTCCACCATCAGTGTTGGGTGGCAACTATTCGGAAGTGTTTACCGCCTCTCAAATTCCATTTCCGGGGTCGAGTACAGGCTCGAGCATCACGAGAGCGGAGTCATTAGAAGAGAGCTCTTCAGACATGAATTGTGATCTGTACAACACAGATACTATTTCTCTAGGCAGAATGGAATGTGATCATGGCGTGGAGAATGTGTCTATTCACAGCAACCACATCATTCCCAAGACGCGTATTTCACAAGATGATGGGAAGCTACACCAAGGGACGCACAGCCAACACGCATCTCGTATGCGTGAAGAGGCTCCAAATCCTGTGTCATTGCATCCAAGAGCCATGGACCAGACATCGAAGGGCAAGAAAGAGCATGGACGGAGTAGAGAGATGTACAGAAAGGTGCACATCCAAGTCCTAGGATCGCTCAATGGAGATGACCCGGAAGCGAGGTGATGGATGAGTGTTCCATAGCACCCCAAATCTCACCCGAGGCCGCCCAACAACCCAATGTCTCTCTCTTCGGGAACTCATCAACATCAGGCACATCAGATGAGAGCAGACCTGACGACACCCAAACAGACCCGGCGAGCGACCGATAGAAACTAGCTTGTGCTTGATTCGATGCATCTCTGATTGACGTCGCAGAATAGAATGAACTGGCTTTTCATTTGTCGTCTAATGGTCGAACGTGTTCAGTATGAATCGGCAACATGGTTTCGAAGTGCCCTAGAGATCAACACAGAGCAGTGGAAGTGTGCTGCTCCTTATTGATTATGTAAGTATAGCATTTAGCACTGGGGGATCAAGAAGTCGGTCATCCATATTTCAATCCTAGACAGTAGCAACCCATGCATCCGAGACTTTCGCCTCCCCTACCTCTTCGCAGTTCCTTTTAATCAAAGTCGTGTAACCTTCACGTGCCTCTCTTCCCCTTCCGCCACTCAACCCCGCACCTTCCGCCTTGGCGTCCCCACCACACCTGGGCCTCTCTACCTCAGCCTCAGCCTACGTCACAGACTGGTCACCCGCTGTAATACCCGCGCCATATAATATGTCGCAATCCACCAGCTCCAGCTCGCTCTACTCGCAGATCCAAGACTACTACGCCCAGAAGCCCGATTTCTCGCAGTACATGAACAGCACTGCAACCTCATCTCCAACGACTGCAGAAAAGGACAAAGAAACAATCCGCAAGGACCTCAGCAAGTTGCAGCTCGATCCGCAGCAATACGTGCCGGGAACGACATTTCCACTCAGGAAGCCTAAGGGAGAAGAAAAGACTGAAAGCAAAGATGCCCGTCCATCCAGCTGAGGAGAATACCTCTGGTAGTACGTTTGCATGCTTCCTCACTTCTCGACCCACATCATTTCTATCTCCTTCACTCCTCGTTGCGAGACCACGCTGATGAGACAAACATCTAGGCATCACCGACCAAGTAGCAAAGGACTCGTCCGACTCCAACGCCTCCTCGCACCCTCTGCATCAGGAAGATACCGGCGCGACGAGCGGAGGCTCGGTTGGTGCGCAGGCTCACAAGGCGAACCCGGTACGTGCCATGTCATCACTTCCCGTGCTTCCTGACATCATACATGAGAGACATGATATGAGGGTTGACCCCAGAAGCATAGAGTATGGGCTAACACGACCACAGGGCCCAGTCGTTGCCGAGAACATTGGCGAGCCGGCCAGCAAGGAGGAGCTCAGGAAGCGGGCCGAGGAGCTGAACAAATGAGCGTGTTTCTCTAGAGTCGGTGTGGAATGACTGGAGAGTGTCATTTGGCGGTCTACCGATCAGGGGCTATGAGAGGATTGCATGGTTAGGGTGCATAGGCATATAGCCTATGACATATACTGCATACATGACATGATTGACTGAGTCTGGCACAACGAACAATTGCATCGACGTTTTAGTGTCTAGTAGCTTCATGACTCGTGTTTTCGGTTTGCCTCGAGTGCGATGTGGGCATTATACAAAGAGAAGCGCGTTACTATAGCCCGGCACCATCTAGCAAGTAATCACATGCAGCATATTAAGGCGCCCAAGTTTTACGATTATCACATGAGTCGAATGGGAGCAGTTGCTCCACCAGCAGGGCAATGCCACGCCGTTACGTGTTCTTACAACGGGATGAAATTACTTGGAAGGTTGGACTCCGGCCAGTCTACTCGGTGGTGATTTAGAACCATGCCTGATGATCAAAGGGAAAGCAGACTCAAGCAGTGTATGAAATGATATGACGGTTTTCGTGGAGATTATTCAGAACCCGTGGTAGGAAGATACATTTGAGCACGGTCATCAATACCTATGACCTGCTCGAGGACAGCCAGACGCTTCGTTTCCAACAGTCACGTACACAGTCTCTATCCTTGATTATAAATCTGACCGTCAATTCTATTAGGTAGTGCAAGACAGGCGGGCGGTAACAGAGCTACATTCGAAAGACGGCATTAGTCTATCCCAAGAGGCTCCCATTGTCTAACCTCCGTTCTAATGATACAATCTAAGTGGATATATACGTACATACCGACATCAACCACTCCACTCCACTCCACCCCACCCTACTCAAACGGAAACCAAAGCCCAGACTCATCCTGAACCCAACTCTCATACCTCAACCGCGCCCCATTCCTAAACCCCGGCTGCCCCGTCCCAGCCTGCAGCACACCACCCATATAATACAGCTCGCCACGGCCCACCTCCACGACCTCCTCCTCCGCACGCCCTACGCGCTTCGCCAAGCCCTCGACCAGCGAATCCGGCACGGCCGCGATATACGCCGCCGTCTCTTTCCTGTACGTCTGCAGGCAGTCGCGCCATTTCTGCTGCAGCGCCTCGTGCCAGATGCGCTCGAAGGTGCCGAGCAGGCGCTCGTTGTCCATGTGCGAGCACTCGCCTGCGTAGTCTGCGGCGATGGTGCGGGCGGCGTACCAGCGCCACGTGTCGATGCGCTCTTGCAGGATGTCGTAGGCGCGGAGTTGGGCGATGCCTTGCGCGGTGGTGAGGCGGTACAGGCGCCGCGTCATGTGGGTTTGGATGTCGTCGCGCAGGGCGAGGACCATGAGTTTGTAGCGGCGGAACTGTGGGATGGTTAGTTTAGGTTGGAATATGGATGTGGTGTGGTGTGTACGTACTGCAGGGTTGTCGGAGGGGTCTTCGCCTTCGTAGAAGGAGACTGGGTGGTGGGCGGTGGCTTTCCACTCGTTGTATAGGTGCACGGCGGTATCGGCTAGCTTGACGATCATGGCCTGCTCGGGCGTGCCCTGGAAATAGGCGTTCATGACTGCTGTGCCTCGGGCGTTGAGGATGGCGACCATGTTCTCGTCTTGCAGGAGGTCAGGAATGAAGCCGGGCTGGTACGCTACAAGCCAGCGCCACGGTGTCATCTCTCCTTGATCAGGAGTGGGTGGGCACAGCAGGTGGTCATCAGGACTAGGGCCCCTTTGTAGGTCGAGGATGCCGTAGATGTGGAAGCAGGTAGCAAGGAAGCTGTAGTCTTCGGTTGCCATCCGAGTTTTGCAGAGACTGAAATCTGCGCGCACGTCTCCATTTGAAGACAAGAACAAGTCGTCAGCACTCCAGGTGGCTGCTTCAGCCACAGGTGGAAAGTTGGCCATGTAGCCAACCAAGGCTTTTTGGGAGCTTTCAAGACGAAGGCTCAATGCTTGCGCAACTAGAGCGGGAGAAGTCAGCGTGGGTACTAGGAGCATTGAATGCATGCGACGCACCTTGGTCAGTTATCTGACCCTCTGCCTGCCAGACGATGCCCTGATTCGGGTCAGAAGCACGGGAAGGCGTGTAGTACCAGTTTGTCCGTTTTGTCTGTTTGTTCATTTCAACGAGCTTCATTCTCACAGGGACTTGCTCTATCGCCCCAAGTATTTCCATTCCTGGAGCGACCTGGTCGCTAGGTGATGAGTCCCGAGAAGGAGCCGCATTATCGCTTGCATCCTGCGCATGAAGGGGTGGCGACTGGTCTCTGCTCGCGTTGCATCTTCGGCAACGATTGTTCCTGGCAAAGTTGTGGTATCCGCAACTGGAATCTGCACAAATCCAGTCTCCAGATTGGAAGGGGGACATGGTGAATGTGCAAGTGGGCGTAGCTTGACTGCTGACGAGGTTAGATTGCTGGATCTGTAGCAAGAACGGACATGCTATCAAGCAGGTACGGAGAGACCCACGTACTTGTTTTTGGCCCTGGGTTTCCTTAGATGGTACAAGTTGGAGCCAAAATTCCGCTTCCGAAGACAACGGCGGAGGTAATGTGAAAGCTCTGAGAGACGAGAGATCAAAGTGAGATGCAGACGAAAAGAGAGAAACAGAACATGCTTATATTGCCTGGCTAGATTAAAGTTGGCTGCGTATGATGCTCTACCAGTAATATTTTACACATGATGCATTCTCTTTCGTTAGGACGATATCATGGTCTGGCACTGCTGTGTTTACCTTGACCGTCATGGTTAAAAAGGTACCAGAGATGGGCTCGCGCTAATTCTGAACGCGGTAGAGCAAAGAACAGAGGTTCGAAGCCTATAGCACATGTCGACTGCGCAAAGGTAGGCGCGCGGGTGCTGCTCCCACCAGGTTACGTCGAAATGATACTGGTTGCACTCAGATAAGCAGTGTATTTCCTTCAGAGTTGGCATTGGGATAGGTTGATAGACATGACCATGACTACCATGGAAAACGAATTTTGTCAAGCATGGCTGTCGGTACCGTAGTCAATGGAGCGGACCATGGTGGCATTGACCGTGACCGGCGGAAGAAAGTTGAAGAAGGTGCGACAGATGCCGTGCTGTCGGGCAGCATGCTCGATCCCACTCGATGGCCTTCACGTGCATGCATCACAGGTCAAGGTCGATCACAGATGCAACGCAGAGCTCACGATCAACGTCGTCATGGCGGAGGAGTGGTCGTGACAGGTGGCCCCAGCGATCGACAGGGCTGAGCCACTTCCGCGTAACGGCGGGCTGGGCACTCGGGACCTGCAGCGACGGCCGCGTTTCTCGTTGATGGGCCTGATCGCCGGGCGCATCCTCATCTCAGCGAGGAGAGCCCTGGACGGACGAGGGCACGAGGGCCAGGGCATTCGGCCACTTGCAGTCTTCTCCTGTCGCTCGCCCTCGCACTTCAAACACCGTCTGCGACATGCTGTGCAGCGCATCACGGCCTTGTTCAATTCTTGCTGCTCGTTGCACCTCTCTTTGTCGCTGAGCGCATGCTTCCATCTTTGCCCGCTGCGGTGATCCAACCACCCCGACACAGCCTCCTCGGCTTGGCCCCGCGGCCGCTGCTCTATAACCGCAGCAGCCTTTGTGCTGTGCTGTCGTCTTGCTTGCATTGCGCTCTGAAATATTCCAACCCATTCAATCATTGAAACCACGCCCAGCATGCCGTATCTCGCAGTTCGCGACCCGTTCGCGGACGCAAAAACTACGCTCTCGTCCTGGGACAACTGCATGGCCAAGAGCTATTGCAAGTGGCCCGTCATCGTCGCCATCGTCGTCGGCTCGCTCATCGTCCTGTCGGTCGTCTTCTGCGTCGCGCGCTGCCTCTGTTGCGGAGCCGAGCTCGCGTGTTGCTGCTGCAAGTGCTGCTCCTGCTGCTGTCCCTCGGGCGGCGGTCGCTCTGGCCACAAGCGCGTGAAGAGCGACTCCAACGGCCCTCCTGCCTATCCTCCGCCCTACCAACCTCCAATCGCTCCTGCGTCCATCGACAGCCGACCGGTGAACCAGCAGTACCGCTCACATGCCGCGCCGACATTCAACCCAGCCCCGGCACCCGTCCCCGACAGGCCCCAGTTCGCTACATTTGACACCCCTAGCAAGCCTGTCAATGAAGACGCGTTACCAGCGATGCCCAGTTGGAGTGAGGCCAAGGACACGCATGTCGAAGAGCTAGTCATGCCGGAAAAGACGGGCGACGTGGAGATGGACCGGCTGAATCACAACGGGAGCATGACGGGGACCTCGGTATCTGGAGGCATGGGCGTTGCTTCCGCCAGGCGATCACCAGGGCCCTCGCCAATTCAGCGGACACCGACCGACGTGTCCGACCCATATGGGTTCCCAGCGGGATACCACAATGACTCACTCGCGAGCAGCGGTCCGCGACGCAGCCCCGGCCCGGGCGCCATGTATGCGCAACAGGAAGGCTATCGTGGAATCTCGCCTGTCCAGCAGCAATCCTTGTCTCCGGTCTATGGGGCGGCGGGAGGGGCGTACGCACGCAATCAGCAGTTCGGGCGACGTTCGCCTAACCAGGCGTACAATCAGCCATACAACCAAGCGGCGCCGCGGCAGGGACCTCCATCGCCCAACCCACATGCTTACGGCTATGCTGATTCGAATCCGAATCTCTCCCAGACCTATGTGGACTCTAACCAGTCACACCACTATGCGGACACAGCCCCATCACAGCGCTACGCAGACGTACCCTCAACATCGAGCGCCTACAGCGATGACTATGCTCCTGTTGCTCCCACTGCTCCTTTGAGACAACCCTCACCACCCCGAGCACCCTCTGCTCCTCCCGTACGATACCAGTCTCCAGTAGCAGCCTACCCCGGCCAGCAAACGTACGAGTCTGCAGAGTCGGGAGCGTATCCGGGTCAGCAGACATACCAAGCTTTCAACCCGGGCCAGTCGCAAGAACGGCAATACTCGCCTGTTCAAAGGAGGCCTGTTGATGGATCTTGGAAGGAAGTTTAGCATTAAATATTCTGTGTTTTGGCTCCGTATCTTCTTGTATCTGTGTATATTTTTGGCTTTGCATAGCGATGGCGTTGTGTGCTGGCAGCGCTTGGTTACAATTAAAATTTTAGGATGGCTTCAGTTAGGATGAGGTGGAAATTTTGGATGATTGGGGTTAGCTTGTGGATTCGACTGGCATCTGTGAGAGCTGGTTCTCTGTAGCGTTTTGTGTGTTTAGATACCAATTGAGAGATGTGCTCGACAGCGGGAAAGCAAGACAGACTGGAACGATTGTAGAACGTTTTGCTGTTGTGTGCTTTGTGCCTGGAGGCTGATATGGTTCGTGCGGAGATGCGAGTGCGTTGAAATGAGCGTCGACCTGGTTCAGGTTTATTGGTTGAAAGCCGAGGTTAGACGGACGGCTCTGACATGCGGATTCCAAGTTGTAAGACGAGATCTTACTAGATTCCATTTCAAACAGAAGAGTAAGAACACGGCGACTTCCTCCCTTCGCCATGCGAATATACACTCGAAGATTGAATGATAGTAGATCTCGGCTTGCCAGTAAGTCAGGTATGCTATGTTTGGATATAGCGAAGTCATTGTAGGAGAGTAGTACTAGACTCGATAAGCTCTGAGTAGGTATTCTGTTGGTACTGGCTACGTATCTGTGCTTTGCTGGCGTTTGGATGGGATCGATGTATGCGAGTGCTGGAAATTTGGTAGATTTATAATGGGTTTTTGTTCTTGTTTCATCTGAGGTGGCGTTGTAGCCTGATTGCAAATTGGAGCTTCCTGCTCTGTGGGTGGAAAACGAAGGACTGGGGTTTTCAGTTACAGTGAGGCGTGTCAGATATTAGACAAAAGGTGATGGCATCCAACGAAATGCAGTTTACTCCTGCCTACGAATTACTGATGAAGGTCGTGGATGGAAAATGTATGATAGAGTGACAGTAAATGTAACGCACTAGGAAGGGTGGCAGGGTCTGTAGTGTTTTCCTGCCCACGTTAATAGTCAAAAGGTTGAAGGGATCGGACTGCTGAAATTGGAAAGTCACTTGGCAATTTGGTGTGAAAAACTTATGCGATTTCGTAAACATCCGTTATGTGAATTTGTCGAGCTATTGGGTGCGGGGAGAGTTGAGATTTGGGAACGGGTACTTATGTGCCTGTGACGGTGTGATGGCGGAGAGCACGAAGTTGTCGAGAAAGGGGCATGTGATGGGTGGAAGCGAAACCACGCAATGTCGAGGAAGGAATTTACGTCTAGTTTGGAGGGTAACGTTCTTCGAGTCCTGAAGTAGGAAACGCTACACTAGGTAGGTATCTAGCAAGATCCGTAATGTCAACGTGGAAAGTAGTATTCAAGTTGATGACCTGAGACGAAAAAGAATAGCGGAAAGCTAAGGAAGAGAGATGAGAACAGCGAATGCGGATAAATACATAGCCAATATGCCTACGAAAGCGACTTCTCTCCGTCTCAACTTATGGGGAACGCGGGTGTTATCAAATCGCCAAAGTCCGATGCATCCTCGAAGTTGTCTTCGTCTGGGACACAGCATATTCCGCAGAATGCTGTATCATCCACTTGATCAGTAGCAGTTATAGAGGTGACCAGTGATGATGCAGTCGGGCGTGGTTCCTGTTGTATAGAGAGCATTCTCCGAGTCCAGCCGAGCGCCCGATTATCGAGCGGGTTTCCCATCCCTTCCATTCTTACAATTACCTCCGGCAAAGCGTCGATCTTTGTGCGAATAAACCCCTGATACGCTCCGGGTTGCCTGAAGAATCCGTACATTGTCTGGATACCCATGCCCTTGAGAACGGCTATTATCTCCAGGAAAACTACTCCGAGGCTCCAGATGTCGGACATGGTATTTCGTGGTTCGTGTTGAGCTACTTCGGGCGCACAGTATTTGGGAGTCAGGCCGTTTACCATACTCATGGAAGTGCTGCCTTCTGCATCAGTGAAGTCGCGAGACAAACCGAAGTCGGTGAATAAGACTCTTCCATGATCTACGAGAATATTCGCTGGCTTGATGTCCTTGTGCCTGATCCTGTTCTCATGCAGATACTCCAGTGCTGTGGCTAAGCAGCCGAAGAAGGTCCGCAGCTCATCGTGACGAGAAGTTGTAGCCTGTTGAAGGTACTTATTCAAGTCCATGTCCGCAACAGGGGACATGATCAAGCTCATGTATCTTGGATCCGTGTAGCTTCCAACGAGCTCCACGATGTGGTCGTGCTTCAAGCGTTTCAGAATTTGAAGCTCCCCAATGAACATTCTTATATCTTTACTGTTGCGTCCCCTGAAGACGCGATTTCGGAGAATCTGCTTCCTTGCATACTCCCTCCAAGTAGTCAAACTGCGGACTTTGTCGACTTGTCCAAATGCACCTCTTCCTAGGACCAATAGTGATTCGAGTTGAGCTGATTCGCCTTGGCCGAAATGGCAATGGTGCCCTTTTTCGCCCTTTTCTAGATCCAAAGATTTTGTCAAGACCAGATTTTGGGTTCTGACAAACGACGTTCTAATACTCGGAGGCAGGCAAGTTGGAAGACTGCGATCAGTCACAGGGAAACAGTAATCCGAAAAACCAGCATCGAGGAGTTCATCAATGAGATTTAAATGGCCAATGACCCGTAGCACAGTGTATGTGCGCGGAAACCTGCTCCATTTCGGAGAGGCATGCCTCAGAAGTGATGATATTTCGGTGATTTCGGGATCGGTGTAGGGGTCTTGTTTAGCTGCACCTTCGGAGAAAAAGCTGCTTAGGCGGCTGGCTGGTGTACGTAATTGAAGGATCACTTCCTCTAACATCGCCCTGATTTCTTTTTTGTACATATGGTCTCTTCCGTATCTCTTTTCGTGTCCCTCTACTCCTTCTTGAAGCACCTTTTCAGCCTCGGAATTCTTTCCCTGTCTACTCAACGCTTTACCTAACCATTTCTGAGCTGACAAGACTTTTCCATGGTCACTTCCATACTTGCTCTTTAACCCTTCTATTGTTTCTCGCAGTACGTCTTCGACCTCAACGTACTTTCTTTGTTCAATGAGCGCTATTCCTAACCAATATTTGGCATTGAGGGTACCCTGAGAATCTTTACCCAGTGTTTTCTCAAAGCTTTCTGTGACTTCTTGGAGTAAATGTTCGGCCTCTGAAAACTTTTCCTGTCGCAATACCTCTGAACGCTTTGCCTGTTGTACCAGTGCAGCTCCCAAGATCCTCCAGGCCAGAAGCGTTTCCCGATGATTTGTTCCAAGTCTTCTCTCTTGCTGAGTTGCTGCGTTCCGCAGATGCACTTCGGACTCGTTGAACTTACCTCTACTGTAGAGTGTACGTCCTAGCTTCGCTTCGTTCTCCATATTTCTACCAAGCCGCACTTCCGAGGTACTCCTTATTCCAACAACGTAAACACGTATCTTATTGTCCTTCCAGGGCCAAGCGCGTGCGTAGTGTATGCTCGAAGGTAGGTGGAGGCAATCGGAATCGACAACTTCGCAGGGTTTTGGAGTAATATCATTCGCTTATTGACTCGAGTGAGTAACGCCGCCGACGGATTGGGACGCCGTCACTCTACGTAGTTGTCTGTTTCAGCTATCAGCAGGAAGCTCGAGCAGCGAACACAGTGTTTCTCACTACTGGGCATTTATTGATAATGGTGCTTGACAGACACCCCCGCCAGTCTACTCTACCTGTTGGAAGATGCGACCGGAGGATCCTACTGCGACAAGGCTGTGAGCATGCGGGGCTGAGCTGTGTTGTCGGGACGAATCCATGGATGTCCTGCAAGGCTGAATCAGGTGACGTGATCCTTCTTGGGCAGCAGGCACGCCACAAGCGCGCGCGCGGTTGGTGGAGTTGATGTGGCTGCGAGGCTGCATTAGCAAGGCTGAGGACCAAAGACGGAATCATAGGGCGCGCAGATTAAACCCTACAATCACGGAGACTGTTAGCAAGCGATAACGCGAGTGGTTCATAAATATGACTGACATTTGCTGGAATTCAGTTCGGTCCACTCAGATCAAAGCTGATGGAAGCATAAGACGATGGCGGATGCCGTTGCGGATCATTACGTTCAAATGTAGGCTTGGAAAGATCCATATTTCATTCATAAGCTGCAGTGTTCACAGTAAGCGCACTGTATTGCCTTGATTAGCACCCGCAGTCTGAAGTCCGTCTTTAGCTCAAGCTTCTCGAGGTCGTGCGCGAGAATGACGACACACGCCTAGAAAGGCTCTTATATGTTCCCCACGATCGATGGATGGTACTGTCCAGATTTCGTTCCCCTATGTCAGGAAGTCCCAGTTGTTGTGCCCGTTTTCCATCCATTGAGGAAACTTCCTTTTAAGGACATGCGACAACGACATGATCACGAAGCCGATATGGAATGTGCTTGCGTTGTCAGGATATGCGATCAAAGTCCTCGAAGACGTCCACTCACCCAGTCAGGATCCCCATGCCATATACCGCAACTGCTCGCCGCTCCTCTACCGTAGTGCAAACATCTGGGGGACACGACTCTAGGAACAGAACCGTACCATTTCCCGTTTCTCGCCAAGCATTCGGAGAAAGTAGTATTACTTCGCTCCACGCGATCAAGGCGATCGCAGTCGCATCGAATCCAGCCAGCCAGACTGAGGGAAAGCGTGGGAAACGATGGAATGGCGGGAAGGCAGGCGCAGTGAGAGAGACAACCTCGGTAATATTGAGTGGCAGGCCATATATCACCTTGATACTGTTAGAAGGTCGACTTCAAGTTTGAATACATCAAAGACGGGTTGCTTACCGAAACAAGAGTCCACGTCGGGAATATTTCCATGTCCTGATGCGCCACGACCATGAGCAAGCAGACCGCGTTGAGTATGACGCATGAGGAGCGAAAGAGCACTTGAATAACGGCGTCGATTTCAGGCCAGCGCTAAAGAATTGGATACAAGGTCAGTAACTGTTCTTAAAGGGGGGTAAGAAGAGAGGTGCCCTTAGCAAGCCTTGTGAAACGCTGCCCAGATTGCATTTCGCAAATCTACGCCGAAAGGCACCTTGTAGTAGGAAAATTCGTACCGGCCTCGGTTCCTGACACTTGGACGTGGCCTTTGCGTAGGGCTGGCGTGTCCACTGTGCATGTGCCGAAATCTCAGGTCTGGGGCAGTTTGGAGGATGCGCTGAAGTAGACGAGAGGCGTCCGGATAGGGGTCTGGTCATTTTGAATCCGCCGAAAAGAGAGAGAGAGAGACAGAGAGCTGGCGCTCTAGTAGCGAGAAAGTGGTGGACAGAGTAAGAGTGCAAACGTGCCAAGCACCTGAAGTGGGCGTGATACGGTGAAGGGCGGCACGGACACAGTACCTTAAAGAGCACAAGATAAATAGTGCCCCGCATGACGGCTGCGTTTGGAGTTTGGATCACATATAAGCAAACGCTCTGTCACTGTCGCGAGGCGAAACACTGGAATTTCATTGCCCGCGGTGAACATTGGACACGCCTGGCACCCGAATGAGATGGAATCGGATTCTTCCTGTCGGCTGGTCGCCTTTGAACACCGAGAAAAATTGCAGCCGTGGCTCCCTCGACTGATGGCGCACCTGAAAATGTTCGTGTAGTATTCCGGTGGACTCTATTTTGGGGTTAACAAGTTCAGATCATCTCGCTTGCTTCAAGATTGACGATGGATCTGATAAACGTTCGTCCTCATCATGTCTGCATCGCTATCAGCACTGTACAAGATTCGCGCGCCTGGTACGCTTTATCCTACCCTCTTCAGTTGGGACCTTCGACCTAGATACTCGAGAACTGTCGAACCTTGCGGGTAGGAGCCTAACGAAGATCTAGCTCCGCTGGACACTTGTCGCTGGAGAAGCGGCTACGAAGAATGATTCGTATTGATACCGTCCCTTTGTGCATGACTGGTCACTCGATCAAATTGTTGGTCTAGCTTTTACGAAATTTGTATCGTCGTAGAGAGTGCCTAGCTTGGGTAGGACTCGCTGATCCATGTGTATCTCTAGCTCGGAAGCTGATGTCATGAAATGCCTAAACTATGAAGGGAATAGCGCGCGCTTGAACCTCCATCACAGATCGCCATCTTCGATTTTCTCCATCCTTCATTCTCGCCATCATGTCGCGCTAAGGGCAACGTAGCTTGCACATCGGCACTCCTAGTTAAGCTTACATTATTGCACCGCAGATGTCTGGTAGCTCTACCCGCCTTCAACTCATGTTGTTCCGCGCAGTATCAGGACTCCCCAGGTCATCTCTCTTTGCGTCACTTTCGATCCCTGTCGTGACAACTTCCGCATGCAGGTTGTCCCAGTCTATAGCTTGCCACTTCCTATGCCCATACCGTGTGGTCCACCTTTGTAACGTTAAGCTGTACATCCTCGTGGTTGCTCATAATGCCATGCATCTCGCACTTCATGCCCTCCCACGGCTGCCAGTACATGCAAGTCAGGTAGCTTGTCGGTTCCGAATTGTCTTGGTTCGCCGTGATTGGGGCTTCGGCCTGAAAGGTCTCGGGGCTGTAGTCATTGGTCAGCTCGCTATGTACAGCTTCTATCCTCCTACCTTCTAGAGGAGAAGGAGTGACGAGACGACGTCCAACAGACAAAGTAAGCAACCCCGGTTATGAGCAGGCCGAAATAACCAGAAATATGGAGACAGAGGGTACATACATATTACCCTCAACAAGCCTATCGCACCACACTTTAACCAAGAAACTCAACTCCGCGCGTCTCTCCCCAAGACCATACCACCGAGAGAGACCAAACGTAACATTATCATTCTGCCTGTCTTCGCCATCGGTAAACACGCAGGGGAACGTCGTGTACTCAGGGGGCAAGTTGCCAGTCTGGAGGTGGTCGCGGTCGGGCTTCCACGTCGTGCTGCAGCTCACGTTGCCCGATGGCAGCACAACCTACAATCCCTTAGTTCCAAGGTTCAAATCCCAATCACGTGTAGAAGAGACGGCCTCTTCGGATCAAAGAATATGGAAGCACGTACATCAAACGCAATCTCCGAATCAAATCCCGTGCCATTGGGCCATTGATCGACTCCTACAACGCCCGTAAACTGCGTCATGAAGTGCAGCGTCATGCTAGGAATAATCCATTGCTCGACGACTGGGGGAGGCGGGGGGTCGACGACTGCTTGGGGTGCTTGAACGCTGTCAGGACCTGCAAAGACCAGAGGGGCCGTCGCAATGGATGCGACTAGGGATACGAAACGAGTGACGGATTTCATGATGGATGATGGGGAGAGCAGGCAACTATAGGGGAACAAGGAAGGGGCTCTCATGGTTTATATTGCAAGAGAAACAGGGCTTGAGGAAGCGTAAGCTAGAATGGGAAGGATACCTGATGACGATGAATACGTACGTCGATCGGAGTCTCCGGGACCATGAATTGGTTCTTGTGTGTACAAGATGGATGTGATGCAAACTTGCCAGATACGTGAGGTAAGCTGGCTAGTGTAGCGTAGCCATGCGATACTTGTGCTCTCTGGTAAGGAATTGATGTGCGACATGGGGATGACTTCTACTCATTGGCATGAACACGAAGCACAAGAACATCAGCAAGACCCCTAAAGGATTTGCGTTGCAAGACGAGTTGCAACCATTATCAAGGGGACAAAATGCCCGACTCCGTCCTCTGACATAAGCTCAGATACGCACAGAGACCCCGATATGGAAAGCAGCCTACGGCCGAAGCAGTTGAACAGATATCTCATTCGTAGTACCATGCCAGATACGGTATGCCCACATGAAGTATGCCCACATGACTCTGTGGCACCCTCAACGGTACATGCCACCTAACACATACTATATTGGGTATAAGCATGCGCCAGGACGGACCAAGGGGACTCAAGCAGCTGCGGTACCAAGCCTCGTTCTGATAGCCTCATCGGCCAGCTTCTTGAAGTCCAGCTCGTGGTGGTCCTTGGGCATGTGCTCGCCGCTCGCGATGCAATGAATCTTCATTTTAGGATGGAATTTCAAGTCGTTGAGCAGCTTCGGCGTGATGAGGAAGTATTGACTTGTACGCTCGCGGCATGCAATGTCGACCATGCGTTCGTGTACCATACGTTCGTTACGGGGATCCATACCCTGATTGATCTCGTCCACAACACGAAAGGGCGAGCGAGCAAGGTCTTGGAGTGCCATGAGATAGAAGATCGTTGATACCGCCCGCTCTCCACCGGATTGGCGTTGTGAATTCAGAACGGAAAGCTGCTCGTGTTCACTAGCGAGCGGTTAGCAAGTCTGCTACAAGCGGCGATAACAGTATATGCTTACCGGAATTTGACTTCGATCTGGATGGACCAGTTTTCGAAATTCTCGTCCTTGAGCACCGAAACTTGACCGGCACAATTGATCTGTGCAAAATTGTGCGAGAATCCATCGCTAATCTTTCTGACCAGACCATCTAGTTGAGGCTCCCATTGTTCTCGAATTTCTTTTATCTGGTCCTTCGTCTTCTCCTGCTCCTCCGCTATTTCCTCCAACTTCTTCTGCGTCCCTTCAATCTCGCGCTCGCGGTTTTCATAAGCCCGTATGGCGTTGGGATTTCCTTCAGCCATCAGTTCTAGCCGAGACTGTACCGCAGCAATCTCATTCTCTAGGTCTTCTATGGTGGGCAGCTCAGAAGCCTCCGCCATGATCGTTCTCTCTTCCTCAGAAAGTGTCTCCATGATTCCATTGAGATTCCGAGCGATTTTGTTATGTTGGTCCCTGAGAGACTTTTTCTGGGCGTTGAGTTGCTTCACTAGCTCCTCCTTCGCCGTCAAGGCCCGACCAATATTCGCATTCTCGGCTTCGAGAGACTCTACTTCGGATTCCGCTTCGATGAGTCGAAACTCCGCCTCGGCAAGATTCTCATCGGCTTGCCGGAGTATCGAAAAAGCTTTCTATCCAAACAGTCAAGATGCAGCCCTCAGAAGCCGAATCGGTTGCTTACATTGAGGTCAACAGCCATAATGGAGGCGAGCTTATGCGCTGTCTTCTCTAGCTTCGTTTTGATATCCAACACTCGATTTCCAGTCTGTCGCATGATGTCGAGTAGAATGTCCAGCTCGCTTTGCTTCTCAGCTGCGAGATGTTAATTTCAGTACATGACCTAATGTTTGTTTATGGGCTTCACCTTTCTTGTTTGGCAGAGCGTCCCACTCTACCCGGGCTTTCTTCTTCTGATTGTGTTCTTTTGTGATGTTTTCCTATGCCACGTGTCAGTGTCTAGGTTTCTCAAGGCCAGCGATGCTCTTACGATCTCGCCCTTTGCTTCTGCGTGCTTGAGCTTCTCCTCCTGCTGTTCGTCTTTGGCTTGTGCGTGACGCTTTTGGGCCTCAGCCAGCTTTGTCTTACTGTCCTGTATAGCCTCATCGAGTTCATGCCTCTTCTGCATATCTACAGGTTGATCGGTAAAGTATTTCGCTTTCACTAGCGGTACGACACGCGTCGAAGTTTGGCCATATTCTTTGCGTCTCGTAACCCTGTATTTATGGCGACCAGCTATCCAGGTCGCGATTGGGCTCTGCTCTACAGCTTTGTGCTGTTCCTCGGAAAGTTGATTCGGCGCATAAGCCGCTCGATGCAACCCAGCGCCGTCGCAAAGCATGGCCAGGACGGGGTCAGGACCCTGGATATAGTCGAGGGCCCAACCCTCGAACCCGAGTTCTCGGAGCTCTTCACGAGTAAGTGGATTTCGATAGTAGGCTAGCCCCCTAGGCACTGTACGTATCGAGACATGATGCAAGCCCATCTCAGGACCCAGCAATTTCTTTGAGATCAGCTGTGCATCTTGACCATTGGTACACGTGATAGCAGTGGTGTCACCCGGTCGAAGGTGATTTTCGACGATTGCGGCGAAGCGAGGATTCTCCACAGAACATGTTAAGATGGGGGGACCATGGACTTCGCCCTGGAGTTTGAGGGTGTGGAGATTTTTCTGTATCCAGTTCCAGCCCCGGGCAGTGTCTGAAGATACTCGCTGGAGAAGATTGGCTTGTTGTCCGCTCTGAGTTTCTAGGTTTTTCCTGGAGTTCTCCTGGTTTTGAATGACCTGTTTAATATCATTGGCTTGCGCGATGCAATTGGTCATTTCCTCAAGTAACTCAGGATCCCGGCGCTCTGACACTGACATTATGGCGCGAAACTGCTTGCGTTGTTCGATAAAGGCTGCCTCATCGACTTCGACAGGCCTCTCCTGCATGGCACGATCGTAGCTTGCAATCACACCCTCCAAGCGCTTCACATCTTGTCGGCGCTGTTTTTCCCCCGTTTTCTCGGCCTCAATTCGGGTTGAAAAGTCAGTGATCGTGTCCTGTCCAGCCTTGAAATCGGCCATAAGCTTGTGTACTTGCGTCGTTGCTGATCCGACATGTGCTTCTCGTTGATCCCTTATCACCCTAACTTGGTCACAATAACTTCGGGATGCTTCTTGAGCGATGCGAATCGGTGCAACTTCAGCCTTGAGTTGGTCAAGTTCTAATTTTGCCTTGTCCCTCTCCTCGCCGACCACTGCCAACTGCTTCTTGATCATGTTGGACTCGATGATGGGTCGACTCCGTTTCAGAGCATTAAACCTCTTGACGTGTTTTTCGCGTTCGTTGTGTCGCTCAACATCTTCGCGTGTCGCGTTCTGCTTTGTCTGCAGTTGCCGGAGATGCGCATCTTCCTTTGTGTGTTCGATTTCTAGACGCTTCTCTTCACTGCGAAAGTCCTTTAGCTGTTCGTGCCACACGACCATATGTTCGGGCGCTGCAGCACGCAGCGTTTCCCGAAGCAGAGCAACAGGTGTAAGTTGTGAAAACTCGACCACGCGGTCTTGAGGTAGAAACTGGCAAAGATTATCGATCTGGATAGAGAACTCTTTGGCGAGCTTGACGACTTTCTTCTGAGTGGCTGACTGGCCGTTGATCTCGAATTTTGACTTGTTTCCCTGCTTCGTAATCTTGCGGTATATAACAGGATTCTCGCCGTGTTGTGGACCGGCCGCGAGTTCGATCGCAATCTCGGCTTCATTGCTGCCGTGTTTGACGAATTCGCCAATATCTTTTGCCCTTCCCAGATTCTAGTGGGAGTTAGCAAGATTTGCATCGCCCATCACAGATACCTCACTCTAAGGCTCAATACCTTTGGATCCCAACCAAGCCCTAGACAAATCGCACAGACGAGCGTGCTTTTTCCCGTTCCGTTAGGCCCAATGACCATGTTCAGGCTTGGGCCTGGATGGAATTCCGCAGCGGTGTATGTAACGAAGTTCTTCAGTTTGACACGAACGATCGATCCCGGCTTGTGCGGTTCTTCTACAAATTCCTCGTCTTCCGGAGAGTGACCGTTCTGAACAGCTCGGGACGTATGTGAGCCGTTGGGGAGACGCACACTACCCGAGGACTATTCGCATGTTAGCTACTAGTGAAGTAGATCTTCAAGCCCTAAGGTGATCACCTCGTCCCGCGCGTTGCCATCGTAGCGAGCGCGTTTGCTACCCAGCGAGCTCTGGCTTGGAGCGTCGGAAAGCTCATCGTCCTCGCTCAGAGCGACAGATAGCCGCTTGAGCCCAGGCATGGCCGTTCTGGTAGGCTGTGGTTGTGGTGAGGGGGTGAGAGCGTTGAAAGCGCGTCAACACCCAGGTCGCGCGGGAGATTCATGGAAAGGCGGTCCGAGCGCTGTCATGTGAACACGTGGATACGTGACGCGCCCCGCACCTGTGGACGGTGAGACTGAACTCCACAACTATTGGCGCTTCTGTAGTGGGAATATTCACGGATACAGTAAATTTGCCTAGGCAGAGACAAAACTATATGACTAGCGGCTTTCTAGATCTTGTAACATCACTACATTTACATGCCGAGTCTCAACCTCTGCTGTTCATGTTTAATTTTGCTCCTTCGGGTTGATCATGAGCTCCGGTCGGACGAACTTGTCAAAGTCCTCCTCACTGATGACTTTGAGCTCCATGGCGCTCTCCTTGAGCGTGATGCCCTTCTTGTGTGCGTTCTTCGCGGTCTTGCTGGCAGCATCATAGCCTGTCGGGGTCAGCGGGAAGTAACCAGGGCCACAAGTGCTAGAGCTTACCAATCACGGGATTCAAGCACGTTACAAGCATGAGACTATTCGACACTGTTAGTACGTCTGAAAGCAAGCTTGCAGTCGCCTTACCTCTCATTAAGCAATGAACTGATGCGCTTTTCATCAGCCTGGATACCTTCAACCATATTCTTTTCGAAGCTGCTTATGCCGTCTGCTAGAATCCGCGAGCTGTGGAGCAGATTCCGGATCATGACTGGCTTGAACACGTTCAGTTCGAAGTTTCCTTGCGATCCGGCGAAAGTAGTGGCTGCATGGTTTCCAAAAACCTGCGTGCAGACCATGGTGAGAGACTCGGCTTGAGTAGGATTCACCTTTCCGGGCATAATTGAGGATCCTGGCTCATTCTCGGGCAACTTCAGCTCCCCCAAGCCGCATCGCGGACCCGAGCCCAGGAAACGAATGTCCTGGGCAATCTTGAAAAGAGATGTTGCAAGCGTATTCAGCTGACCCGAAGCTTCCACCACGGCGTCGTGGGCAGCCAACGCCTCAAATTTGTTCGGGGCGGTGATAAAATCGTGCCCTGTCGCTTTGCTCACTTCGGCGGCAATGTCCTCAGCAAACCCCTTGAAAGTGTTGATACCGGTCCCGACAGCAGTCCCTCCCTGGGCCAGCATCCGCAGACGAGGCAAAGAGGATTGCACGCGCTCAATGCCGAAATCCAACTGCTGCACGTAGCCAGAGAACTCCTGTCCCAGCGTCAACGGGGTAGCATCCTGCAAATGAGTCCTGCCGATCTTGATGATCTTCTCAAACTGCTCGCTCTTCTTCTTCAGGGCATCTCTCAGACTCCTTAGCGAGGGCAGCAGCGACTCCTCAAGATCAAGCACGGCAGCGATGTGCATGACCGTGGGGAAGGTGTCGTTCGAGGACGCAGACATGTTGACGTGGTCGTTGGGGTGCACTGGCTTCTTGGAGCCCATCTGTCCTCCTAAGATCTCGATGGCGCGGTTGGAGATGACCTCGTTCGCGTTCATGTTGGATTGCGTGCCGGACCCAGTCTGCCATACGACGAGGGGGAAGTGGTCGACGAGCTTGAGGGAGGCGACCTCGGAGGCAGCCTGCTGGATGGCATCGCCGAGCTTGGGGTCTGTGTACGGTCTGGTCAGAGATGGCATCATGAAGGGCTTCGACTGCCGTACCTAGCCCATACTTCACATTCACCTTTGCCGCCGCGCCCTTCAGAATCCCGAACGCACGCACAATGGGCGGGGGCATGCGGTCCTGCGGCTGGTTGATCTTGAAGTTCTCGAGCGACCGCTCCGTCTGCGCGCCCCAGTACTTGTCGGACGGCACCTGGATCTCGCCAAAGGCGTCCGACTCTGTCCGCGAGGAGGCCATTCTGCAGGTGAAGGTGAACTGGCGACGCTGGAGAGGTGCCGGTGGGCTCAATTGGGTACACCGATAGCGGGGAGTCGAAGGCCGGAGCGATGTGGAGAGGGCTCTGCAGCTCCGGCCAAGGCCATGGCTGCGCGCGGTCACGGTGGAGGGGTTTACATGTGCGAGCGGCCGCAAGGCGCTGGCCTCGGCAAGGTGGAGCTTCGTGGGAGCGGCCCGGAACATGGCAGGATCCAGACGGCAGCGCGGCGTGGATGGAGAAGAGTCGGCGGAGTGCAATTGACGGTAGACGGCGTGTGATCGACGGCAGACAGCGCTGCTAGAAAGTAATTTGACAGACAGACAGCTCGAGCTCCGGGTAGGCTTGGGGGAGCTCTGGAGCATCGGGGAATTCCGGACAACCATAGGTAGGACGACTTGGCGGCTCCGTTCCGCGGTGCCGAGCCATCAGAGAAAATAATTTCCCACAACTCACGGTTACTCACCACCACCTGCATCAAAATTCATCAGTCTCACTCACGTCTCGCGCTACTCGCGACCGCGCAGGCCTCGCCTAGGACCCTGCCTGTTCCTCGCCCTCGCACCTTGCTGGCCAGCGGGGGCGCCGCATCCTCTTGCACTCGCCGAGAGACTGTGCAGTTGTCCTATTTCTGTTTGCCCGCGCCCGCCGTCCCACTGCGCTGGGCGGCCCGAAACGACCTCCCACGGCACTCTTGCTCTGCGCGGGCGCCTGTGGTACCGTGATGGAGCACTGGAGACGCCGCCTGCGATGGACGCTCTGGTCCGACTGGTAGATTGGCTTGGCGCGATGAAACCCCGATGCGGCCTGCCCTGCGTCCAGATGTCGCTGTGCCAGTACCAGTGCCAGTGCCAGCGCCTGCCTTGGCCGGAGTGCTGGTGGCTGCTGGAACGCTGATGCCTCCCTCTAGCGAGTTGTGCGGTGACTACGGACTACCTTGGTGCGCTGCTGCGACGGCGTCGGCGGTGACCGTTTGTCTGTCTTTGAGCATTCTGTCTCGGCTGCCAGAGGCTCAAAGAAGAAAGTAGGCCACATGTCCGGCTGCTCGCCGCAGCGTGACGCTGCAGTCCGTCCCCTGCCCTTGCCCCCAAGGCACTCGTTTCCGCTCCAGGCTCTGCCGGTGAGAGTGTGTCGTCCTGCGCTGTTCGCTGTTGCGTCCTGCCGCACTGTGAATAGACCAGGACTTACTTGGCCGTGCGATTCAGAACCGCCACCTTTGACGAGGGCACGGCGACCGGCTGCTGAGCTCCACTCGGCCACTCATCGTCGAACCAGCTGACACCTTTATTACACGCTGTCTGCCCAGGTAGGCTGACCACTTTCCTCCTCGTCCTCTGCCGCCGCTCTCCGCAGCCTTGCTTTATATCGGCGGCTGCTGCTTGGTGTCACCCTTCGCACTAAGTCCGCCAGCCCAGCGCAATCTGCCCCTCCTCAACCTCAACCTCCGCTTTCTCGTCGGTCTCTTCTACTCCCGCTCGACCCTCAGCCGCGGATTCCTTTCTAACACCTGTGTACGGGGCGTATCCTTCGGCGCTACCATTATCTTCTGTGAATTGCACTCCACTCACCGACCGGGGCTGCACTCCTGCCACACCACGCGCTAGCCCGCCAGACGCCATCTTGAGCCTTATGCTGCAACATCGTCATCAACTCTTCCCTTATCTGCCACGGCCAACCTGAGCTTCTACGAGAAAGTGCCAGCTTTCTGGACCTCGATCTACGCTTCATACTTTCGATTTGGGGACGCCCCTGCGCTCCAAAGCACTCCTCCGCTCGAAGCGGGGGACTGGGCTGTTCAGAGGTCGCGCAACACGCCACATATGGCAGACCCCAATTCAAACAGCGCTCTCTCGAGCTCGTACCCCATATCGAATCCTTCCGGTCCGCCAGTTCCTGATGTATCCACTCCGCCTAATTTCCAACATGGTCTCGGATCCTACCCGCACCCCTACGATCCTCCTCCATATCGTCACGCCTTTGGCGGCCCAAGCCAGTACTACGGCTCGGCATTGTCAGAGACATATCAAGGCGTCACATCCCCTTTACAGTATCACCATTTCCAGCACCAGCATCCACAGTATCGTCCGTGGCCTGTGACACCTGGTCCTCGTGCAGACATGTATCCATATGGTCATACCCCACAGCTTCCCGGTCACTCTCGTAATATGCAGACGCCAGGCAGCCCGCCATCAGACATCGACGGCCGAAATGACGGAGACATGCTCCCTATGATTGAACCTTTCATGCCCGGTGGACCGGCATATATGCGGGATTACACGTACGCGCCGCCACCACCGATGCATAACTATCCGTTCTTGGGAAGGAGAAATGGCTTCAATAACCCATCTCTCCCCATGTCCCAGTCCAATCGTGAGGCTCTGCCGTTTCCCAATGCAGGAAGGAGCGTGTCCAGGGGTGTGAACACGACCTCCGCCGAGCAGCCGCGTGCCCTTGCATCTCCTCATAGGAGGCCAGCGGACAGACAAACCCAAGAACAGACGTTGAATGGAGCGGAGCGACGTTCAGCGAACTATGTGGGTCCTCATAGTCGCCGCTCAGATCGCAGTGTTTCTCCGCGAACCTCACATCGCCGTAGCTTTGACCACTATTCTAGCGACAGCCCAGGGTCTCCGGACCCTACTGAGGCCATTTCTCGCGCCCGTCTACTACAAAGGCGGCGGGTGAGAGAACGAGCCATGTCCGCTCGACACAATCATATATATGCTGATGGCAATATGCCCACTTCTCATCAGATGCAGATCCTCAAAGATAAACTCAGGCACCTACTGCCCAGTCAGCTTCCAGAAGGCTCCTCTAGTTGCTGCGACATCTGCCAGAAAGACTACTCAGCGAAGTACTGCGATCCTACCGAACAAGACGAAGTAGCTATTCAGCTCCCATGCAAACACATATTTGGAGAACACTGTATCAATACGTGGTTTGAGACATGCAAAACGCACAAGAACAAAATCACCTGTCCTATGTGCCGAAAGTTGCTCATAGAGCCCACTCCCAGAAACCTCGCCTCGGTCGCTAGCGTTATGCCCGAAATGCTCGCATTTTTCTCTCGGCCCGGGTCCGGAATAGCTGGCATGGGTCCTGCCGAGCAGCAAGCCATTGCTCAATTGATCAGGGCTCGAGAATTGGAAGGCGACTTTTAGCGCTAATGATGTGCTGCCAACTCGGTTGCGGTCGGTCGTTCGGAAACGGGTCCATGTCCAGACAGGATGACGAACTGATGGAATGGCAGAAGAGAGTGGGGAAAGGGTGTACGTGCAACTGATCAATGGGCATGCCAAACAGGCCAGAACCGGAGACTATCATCCTTCTCGGCATCCGGGGTTCTGGTCTGTGTGTCAGTGCTTATGTACGAGGGAACTGCGTAACTGGTTGGGTGTTAGGTGCCGGTGGTCATGGTTCAATGGACTCATTTATGGCGTTGAGGGGCGGAGCGGGAGTTTTGGGTGGCATACGGCGCTTCTCCATCATACTTGTAATATGGGTACGGGCACGGCGATTACAAGGCTGGGTCGGCAGACATGAGTGAACAGCATAACGAAATATGATAGCTATACAATTCTGAACGCGGGTCATGGCACTGGTGAAGTCATAGTGCCCGGGAATGTGATTGGTTGCTGGTCGCACCGAGGGGCACGCTTGGCACGCTACAGCTTGTTTACCATCAATTGATCAAGCGTCTCGTCGCTCTTCAGCACAAGCCGACGACTGCAGCCCAAATTGCTCAACTCTGTCTCTCCTTTGCCCTTGCTGCTGCTTCCAACTGCCCAGGCGGTCGCTTGTCTCCCTCTCGCACCTTCCCACGCCGCGGTGAGGTGATCTGCGCGCACTCGCTCCTGCCCCCCAGCGCACTTGCTCTTGCTAGCTCGAGCTCCGCAGCATCACCACCAGGACCCGGCCATGGCGGCCAGCAGAGAGAGCTTCCAGTTGCCAATGCCTCCGCCGCCGCTTCACACTCGCTCGAGCGACATGGACCGCCCGGCCACGCCGTCCCACGAGGCCTTCACCAGCCCGCAGCAGACGCCCACGGGCAGTCCGAGCAAGAACCACGCACCGCCAGGCGCCTTTGATCTGCCAAACGCCTTCCAGAATGCCATGAGACTGTTCCCCACCATCGGCTCCCCCTCCAAGTCCAAGCCTGGGACGCCGACGTCGCCCAACAAGGCCAACCTGCAAGCCCCCGAAGATGTCGACTACTCGGCGCAGGACCTCACCACGCTCGGCCCGGGCAGCCCGACGCGCAAGTCCAACAAGGAGAACACGCCCCCGGGAGCACGCCCAGGCTTGCAGAAAGAAGCCAGCTACATCACGCACGCAGCACAGTCGCGGCAGGAACCGTATCGGACCCGTGAAGCAGAGCACCACTCCACCCGCTACCCGAATGGCCAGCAGCGACTGTCGGCAGACGAGCTCGAGAAGGCGAGGAAGCCGTCGGTCAAGCGCCTTGCCAGCGTCACGCAGCTCTGTAGGTTGCCAGAAACGTCTTGACCGTAGCAAACTAACAAGATAGACTTTTTGGACTATTATTACGACATGCTCTCGTATGTCCATACGCGCCAGAACCGGCTCGCCCAGTTCAAAGCCCAGAATCCTCCGCCACCCGCGACCCCCGAGGCTGAGTACAACGAAGCTCTCACCCAGTATCTAGGGCGCGAGCGGGCCAACCTTCGCAAGCGGCGGACCCGCTTGAGGAAGGGCGACTTCCAGATCCTCACTCAGGTCGGCCAGGGCGGCTACGGCCAGGTGTTTCTTGCTCAAAAGACAGATACCCGTGAGGTCTGCGCCTTGAAAGTGATGAGCAAGCGGCTGCTGTTCAAGCTCGACGAAGTTCGTCACGTCCTGACCGAGCGAGATATTCTCACGACTGCAAAGAGCGAGTGGTTGGTGCAGCTGCTCTATGCTTTCCAGGATGATACCTCCATCTTCCTGGCCATGGTCCGTCTCCTTCAGTGGATCCCAGAGACACGATTGCTGACATCACTAGGAATACGTCCCTGGTGGAGACTTCCGGACCCTGTTGAATAACACCGGTGTTCTCCATAACCGACATGCTCGTTTCTACATTGCTGAAATGTTTGCCTGCGTTGATGCTCTGCACCAGCTCGGCTACATTCACCGCGATCTGAAGCCTGAAAATTTCTTAATCGACAGTACCGGACACGTCAAGCTGACAGATTTTGGTCTGGCAGCCGGCATGCTTGCGCCCGCCAAGATCGAGTCAATGCGCATCAAGCTCGAGTCCGTAGGAGATTTTGTTTCCCCATTCGGACGGCCCATGGAACAGCGGTCTGCGGCCGAACGAAGAGAGAATTATCGCTCCCTTCGGGACCGTGACGTCAACTATGCCAAGTCCATCGTCGGCAGTCCAGACTACATGGCCCCCGAAGTGCTCAAGGGTGATGAGTACGACTTTACGGTCGACTATTGGAGCTTGGGCTGCATGCTCTTCGAAGCGCTGGCCGGATACCCACCGTTCGCAGGTGCAACAGTGGATGAGACATGGCAAAACTTGAAGCAGTGGAAGAAGGTCTTACGCAAGCCTGTATACGAGGACCCTTCGTACTTTCTCTCGAAGCGTACTTGGGATCTCATTACCCGCCTTGTGGCCTCCAAGTCGAGCCGCTTCCATGGCATCAAGGAAATCCATGCGCATCAGTATTTTGCAGAGGTGGACTGGGATCGGTTGAGAGACAACAAGGCGCCATTTGTTCCTGAATTGGACTCGGAGACGGATGCCGGTTACTTTGACGATTTCGGTAGCGAGGCGGATATGGCCAAGTACAAAGAAGTTCACGAGAAACAGCAGGCTTTGGAAGCTATGGCCGAGCGGGGCGACAAGATGGGGAAGGGCTTGTTTGTTGGATGTAGGTTGCATCTCCTGGCCTTTTTACCGCTTGTGCTAATACATAATACAGTCACTTTCCGCCACAAGAAGACGGCCGACGAGAATGGGAAGCAGTCAAGCCCGAGGAAGCCTTTACCTTCCGTCGAGGAGAACTTTGGCACCATTTTCTAGTCCGCCTTGCCATCGATAAGCTTTCCCCGGACCATGCACTGGATGTTTGGTTCGCTACTTGCCCTTCCGCTATCTGTGTTATTGCTTGATTGTCGTTTGGCTTCGTCATGCCTGATCTTCACGATTGGAGCGAGGGGCTAATGTAGTGATGAAATGCGCATGTTGGCGTTTTGTTCTTGTTCTGCAGGATTGGCGCCATGGTCATCGACGAACGTTTTCTGGGACCTGGCAACCTCTTTTCGCCTTCGGCCTCTGTAATAGTAGGCATGAATGATTAGCATACATTTGCATTCTGAAGAAGCGCCTCGTTGAGACGTGATGTGAGGTCTCTGCCTATTGCATGATGTACTCTCATGATGGCAAATGCTGGCTCCTCGACGATATCGTATCCTGGTGACTAACGCTTTATAGTTTTGCGGGGTTGTAAGACGTTCTTGTCAGGAGTAGGGTATATGACAAGACGAAGCACAATAGAATTGGGTGAGTCCACGGTTCACGCGGCTGTTCATACGAAGGAGATCTACTTTATTGTACACAGTCTATCGTTGGACCGATACGACGGAGCTGGTTCTTATTGAGGAGGAATACTCAACACCCACCCACACATAGCCCTTCTTACAAAAGGCCTTCTTAGACTTCGCTATACCCAGAAATAAGGTCTGCGTAACCCATAACGGCCTTGATCGAAGGTGCTTAGGGATATTTATTCCTCACTGTAAAGTTGGTTTCTTCGTGATGTTACTTGGTTTGCTTCGACGAGTCGTGATAGGCGGTGGGGTTGACTAAAAAACATCAATAGACAACTGGCAGCAAGGATAGAAGTATTTGGAAATGGAATGGAATGGAGGGAACAAGAAGGCTCGATTGTTGTGTTCACGATGGGTGGAGGCCGAGCGGAGAATCGTCTCGTTTGCAGCACTTAAAGTGATGCGTGAGGGCGAATAGGGAGCAGAAGCCGTACGTCGAGACTTGTCGATTTCATCGCAATATCGCATCGCGTATGGTAGTCCACGTGAGGCAGTCTTCGTGAATAAGGGTCTTCTGTGAGTCGACCGAGTCTCGAGAAGAATTTGGTTCCAAGGGTTCTGCGGATGCCACGTTCCCATGTGAAGTATCTATGTATATTCGTAGATCCAGTCTGAACCCTGATCGTATTAAGGTTGACAAGAACCGAAAATCGCGCTGGGGGTGTGGATATGTTATGCTATGCTATGCTATACTCGCTGAATGGATAGATGAATAGCTAGGTGAGGAGGTGAATAGTCCACTATGACACTCTCACTCGGAGAGAGAATGGTAGGCCGTATAACATTTAGAGAGTAGAAGTTTCCGTGAACTTGCGTGTACAATGTCTGTGCTGAAGTCGTGCCTGCCCGTGCCTGCTCAGGCACATGCTACATGTACTTCGCAATATCGATTCAAAAGGCCTGTTAGTTCGGGGATGCAGCGCTTTGCTGTACAGTGTTGATGCTTTGGTTACTGCCGGCATGTCTCGGATGCGGATTTAGTGGGAGTGAGGGCGTGGCGGTCGGCGACGACGATGGTGCAAGCACAGGAAGTTGCCGGGGACGTCGTGGTGATAACATGGTGTTTTTGTATTGACCCTGTGACATGTTGGACTGATCCGGCGAACTTAGGGAACCCGCTCCAGACAATTTTCCTCGAGAGTGATTCTGAAGACCCTTCAATTAGCACTTTGAGCATACTCCTTGATTTGGCAGTGAGGTACTGAGTGTCTGCAAGCTCTTGCTTGCTGGCGATTCGCCACACGAGCAAGGTCCAGCAGCTTGTTGCAGATGCACTGAGTAATCCTGTATCCCATCATCAGTCTCAGTAGATGAAACATTTGGAGCAAATTACCCTCAAAACCTCTGCCTGTCTGAAGACCGTATTCTGCTTCGCTAGAACGCGGTCAGCCTCTGCCTCCAGTTCCTGCACCCTATTGCCAGATTCGCTCATTCTGCGGTTGCATTTGACGAACTCTTTCTTTTGGTTGGCTAGTCTAGACTTGAAAGCAGCATTGCTACTGCCCTGCAATTCAGTCTGCATGCCATCAAGCTTGGCGTCTTGCTTTCGTGCAATATTGCTGGCCTCGTCCTTGAATTTGTTGAACGATTCCGTTACGCGTTCACGCACAAGTTCATCCATGCGAGGCTCGAGAGCTGCCAATGGAGTCGAATGTTCGAGCTCAACAACTCTAAAATGAACATGTACCAGGGCTTGGTGAAACCACGATATCGTTCCGGAGCTGAGATGCCGTTGACTCTTGGCCATCTTTCCCTCACCTGCTACTTGAAATACGCGCTCGTCTGCTTTAGTTGAGAGGTCCTCGGGTGTTTCCACTTTCCGTTGCAATGTGTCCTGTTGGGAGGCAAGCTTGTCCAACGTCTGCTTTATATCATCCAGCACGGCCTCGAACTTCGTCTTTTCAGCCTTGAAACCTTCCTTCACTTCTGCGAGTTCTTCTCTCAGCATCTTTGTCTCTGCCCTCATAGTTTGTAACTCTTTACTTGCAGCTTTTGCTTCCCTGCTCGCGTCTCCTGCCTCCGACTTTGCAGTCTGTACCTCCTTGTTCATAGCTCCAATGCGTGTTTCCACTGCCTCTTGTACATGAGTCCGTTCTGCTCTAAGACCTGCCTGGATATTCTTTAGGCCTTCTTCTAGTTGCTGATACTGTCCGGCCATCAGCGTACGTAAGCTATCGTCATCTGCCTGGGTTTTCACGATCAACATGTTGATTGATTGAGCTGAGCTGAGCTGACACCCATGTCCATAGTCTTACTGACTTTCTTCCTAGATGTGTCAACGACTTCATGGACGTGCTGAAGCTCAGCCGAGATGAGCTGTTGCACATCTTTCCACGTGACGTGCTTCCCGATAGAACCTTAGTCCTTGAGCGTGTCAAGCTCTGCGACCGATGAGTCCAAGCTTTTGTATTTCGCGGCCAAGTCTTCGACTCTCGCGTCCAAGTCTCCGAAGTTAGATGTATGCTTCCTCCCGATCTATACCAGCCTATTGCGCAGATCACTCGCCTCGAAGGTGACCTAAGCAGCCGCTGAGCTACGATCGACGACTGGGTTCACAGAGTCCGGTTGTGTAGGTCTACAACGCCAAGTTCCACGTCAGGGAGCTATACGATGTGTTATTATCGACCTCATCACACCATCATGATAGATTGAGCGAGATCACTTACCTTATGCTTTGCCGGAGCACGCTTCTGCTTTTTCAAGGGCTGGGTGCTTTGGCTAGTATCTTCGACACGATGCTTATTTGTCTGGACAGGGTTAAACGGGGCATTGACGAAGTAACCTCGTAGTTGGTTATCAGCCGACATACACGGGTGGAACCCGATGGGCTCTTGGAGCACTTCATAGCGCGATCATTGCCCCTCGTACGCTGCTGTCGAACCAGAACATCCTCGGCTCTATTGGAAGACCCCCTGCTCTGGTTCGATGACCGTTCGGCGTTGGGCGCCGGTGGCACCAGAAGCTCGATGCACGTGTTGTCGTAATCATACATAGGAGACCTAACTTGGTCTCTGTCCGGAAATGGTGGACTTTTTGACGACGATGGTATAGAAGATTTGCTGGCCATGGTAGCGAAGCGCGAGGGGGTTTGGGGTGAGCACTGGTCGTTGACTTGGTTCAGCCTCAGAACATGATTGCTGACGTCCGAAGAACTAGGTCGTCGCAATTAGAGGTTTCTTCATGGGCCTTTCGCGCGATCGAGGTATTTCGTTCGCGAATGTCACAGGAGACCCGAGGGGCTCGTTTATGATGATAGGAATGCATATCCACCCGGATTCTTTGTTGCACAAGCTGGGAGTAGCAAACACAACATAACTGATCTTCTACGATGAAGCAAAAAGAATAAAAAGTGACAGCTCAGATCGTGACACCGGAGGAGCATTGGGCGCGCGAACCGGGTTGTGAATGGTGTGCGGATACAGGGTCGGGACAAAAAGATCTACACTTCGACACGTGCAGCCACAATGACTAGAAATCTGGTAATGATCGCCTTCGGAGATCTGCCAGGATAATCAGTATAAGCAAATGGCAGTGTATGCTCAAGCCTTTCTGGTGCACAGGGAACAAGGCTGCCACGTCTTGATTGGACAACATCAGGGAAGTTGACAAAAGCCTGGTCGCGGGGAAGGAGAGCCGGCAGCGGGGCTTGCCATCTGTATAGCCAAATTGCATCGTGCTGGATGGGTGTGCAGTCCAGGGTGTGCAGATTTTCAGCAGCACAGAGGCAGGCACCGTGGCTCAACGAATCAACCCCGCACCAGTCATGACTACGACATCCGTGCGGAGTGAATGGGTCAAGGACAAGAAAAGAATGGTACCTATATTCTTCCAGGTGCTTTTCCCCTCGTCTTTCCACATGTATCGACGAGGTATCGGTTTAGAGGTCTGCCGAAAAGGTATGCCAAGCCCATCTTGTTGGCCTTGCAGGACTCTGCATATCTAGTTTGACAGTCTCCAAAGTGACACAGCATTTCTCCGATGCTTCTAGAGGCCGCCACCACTGAGGCAATTCTTTGTAACTATGTTCTGTTACAGCGGGGAAGAGCGTGAGGTCCTGTTCAATGACGATGCGCTCTGCTGCGGGACTCACCCGTTCCGCCCTTCATATCAGCCGTTGAGAAGTCCCACAATGAATCAATAACATCCAAGCCACAATCTAAATAGTTGCAGTGACCAGAAGAGCGCCTGGAGCCCCACGGGGTATCATTGATTGTGTAACTTGTTGAATGTAGTGAGACGAAAAATTGCGCCTCTCCTGTTAGGAATGCATATAGCGACAGCTCGACCCCGGCAGACTATAGGTGGCACATGCCTGATGAGGACAGTAGTAGACATTGTGGAATCGAAAGTGCGATACCTATGGGACGACTTCGTCTTGGAATTAAGTGGACTCCATGCTTTGAACCTAGTGGACGTAGAAGCTCCAAGGCTATACGCGGGTGACTGACCTGCGTTAGGCTACACCATTAGATGGGAGCCTGTAGGTCCACGGCGATGGCACCGACTACTCTCGTTGCACTCCCAACTCTTGCAACATTGTTCAAGGGAGCGAGAATGAACCGAGGGAGTCGTTGATGCCTTAGGCACGAAGATTAGTTAACGCTAGCATGGATTCGATGACTAGAACTTCTATGACGCCCAACAGATCGACCCCGCGACTCCGCGAAGCTAGTTGGTTTTTTTCTCCAACACCAGATTTTCTTCGTTTGTTTCGGGGTCCCCGACGCCATGCTCCAGTGTCTCAGTCCATACGCCGGAGGATGCTGATCTTCCGCAGAGTGCTTTTCTGATCAGCTACGGTACCAGAGGAGCGGACATGGATCTGTGGGATCGCCGGAGTTTGCTCCGCGCAAGATGGAAAAAAATCCTTAGGTAATCCAGAACTGTGGGTGGGAAGCGGAACGGATGTGTGACAGGGAGCTAACCGTACGCTAGGATTACCGAATTGCTCAATTTGAGGTCGATGGGAAAACAAGTGAGAATACGGAGACGTTGTGTTGGCTTCTATGGGAATGCTAGCAGGCGGACTCTGCATGAATGTGGTATAGACGAGAGTAGAGTGAATGGTTGCGACCACGCCGTTAGCTACAAATTTGGACGGATTGATAGAGTAATGTAGTATGACACAAAAGTGCCGCACCAGGACCGAGGTTAATTCTTCGCGAGCGCCCAGCTGTCCCGGGAATCAACAAGAGTTGGCCGCAGCCCATGAGTCGTTTCTTGACCGCGGACCTGCGAAATGGTATCGGAGATTTTATCGGTTAGTTTAGCTCCAATCTCGCGAGTCGAACGAATTGTTTGCTGGGACCGCTCGCTAGACTACTGCCAGTGGTACGTTTGCTAGTAGAAAAGTACCTCAGGCTACAATCGGAGGCCCTAGAGTTTGACTCGCAGGTTCGACATCGTGACGATCTCGAAAGAGCATGCTACGAAACAGTGAATAGGTTCAACATAAAAGCTGGTGAGGTATTGATTGGTGGTTTCCCTGTTTTAGGAGTCCGGCTGTGGGAGGGGAGGACTACCCAAAAACCCCATACTGTCAGTAGTAGGGTAACCTATTGCCCTGCAAGCTACCTGGGTACATTGTTGGAAGCTTGCTCTTTAGTTTATGGACCGTTCTTGAGAGTGCAATGATACCGCTGGCCAATGTGGCGATTGACTCATGCAATGAACGCTTGAGCAGAGCTTTCCGATATCAGCAGATTACTGTGTATTGTGCGTCTCCTTTCTTGAACGCGTAATTTGTTGTAGCACTTGAAAGGTCTAGACTGTATGATCGTCGAATGTCATGATCTCTGCAGTTGAAGTGGAGATGTAAAATCAAACCGATCGCTGTCGTATGATGGCAAGAAGCTAGTTGCGTGATTTTGGTCTAGGTGGGGCGCTATATGCTGGTGGGGCAGCCGTTGCTGTTAGGTAGTCCAAGTAAGGTGCCGGGCGGGGGTGCACAACGGAAGCGAGCTGTACCATACTTGGGCTTTTTGTATCATGGTCAGCAGCCACTTTAGTCGCCGATTAGTATTGGAGAAGTTGACCTATATCCAAATGCGATGTTGACAAGCATCAAGAATGCCAGTCTTTGCGGGCCATGCATGTTATTGTGTTACAGGTTGATGCTCGCTACTTCCTAGAGTGCTTGTCAGCGCACCTTCGCACGGACTAAGAGAGATCAGCGTCGATGGTGAAGGTGGTAGGCCATTAGCGAACATAGTCCACGCCGCCCAAGTTGAAACTACTCTAACGCACATATGCTTGGACAATGCAGCCGGTGGAGGAAAGATGTGCGTTGGCCGGCGATGTGGTTGCGATGGCAGGCAGCTGACACCATCTCTGACGGCGTCGTTGCTCACACTGACGCTTTGGGTTGTCTTGCTGATCCCGGAAGAAAGCTTTCGGTGTATGAAACAGTACTTCGTGACGATGTAGCCGCGACTACATTACTGGTCACTAAGAGAGAGGTCCAGATATAGACGGCCACGATCAGGCAAAAAGCTATGTGGGTGCCCAAGAGAAAAGCGCGATTGACTGAAATGTTGGTCTTTGATGAGATTCATATCGGGTGTGGTCCGATGATTCATGACCGGAGCGAGAACCAGGGTCAGTCCGGGATAGGTCATAGACAAAGTCTTAACTCGACCTCATTGAATGGAGGGACACGAGGAGCGCATCCCTAATATATTCCGTAATGCGGCGTTGCGGCGTTGCGAGCTTACGCACGTCGCAGGATGCACGCATTCGGAACAATGTGTAGGATGTCACCGTCGGTCGTACGGAGGCGCGCTGACACTGTGTTGTTGGATGTCAAAATAGTTCCGGGACCCTATATCACCCAAGCACGTGCGGAGACGCGGAGCTGCAGGAATGACGTGCTAGGATGCAGTCGCACTGACATGATGGAGTTGATAAAAAGAATCGGCACAAGATACCGCAATCGTTCGAACGACATGGGACACCTGAGAGCATGCACGCTGAGCTCCTCGTAGGATCGTCGCCCGCCAAATACGAGGGCGCGTCCCAGGAGGCTGGTGGACAGTATTGAAATCCCTCGCAGATGAGACAATAGGCGCGCGATTGGTGATTTCCAAAGGGTGGGATGGGATGGGGGTCGCCATGCATATCTATGCAGACCCTCGTGGGTTGGCGCCGCAATCGTATCGTGAGCGCAGCGAAAGATGCCTGGAAGGGGAAGGTGGCAGTCGATCGTGAAGTCGGGAATTGAGCTGGGGTATTTTGGGACGCGAGGGATGTCAATAAGAGTCGCTGTGGTATGGCTTGAGCCCTTGAGGGTCGCTGAGGCTTGCTTGGCCGCGGTGGAGCTTTGGGAGCGGTCAGTGTGAGCGACGGCCGGCCTCGTGCCTTCCCCCAGACGGCTGCCCGAAGTGCCCCGAGTGCAGCGCGCAAGAGATGCTCCGGCCCGCGAGCCAAGCGCCGTCATGGCGCAACGGGACGATGCAGCGTCAACGAGACTGCCGCGAAAGCGTCAATCATGGCTCAATGGAGGCGTCTAGTAGCCGTGCCCCCTGGGCTCGAATAACAAAGCCTGGGCAGCAGCCAATCTTCAGGTCGCTCAAGCCTTGCGAGATCCGGATCGATCGGTTGCCACGTTTCAGATGTCCTGAACTTTAGCCAAAATGCACTTCCGGGGTGGGCCTTCTGCAGCCTCAACTTTGGAAATGGAGCGCTGGACCGCGACAACACCGGGGACCCGGTACCTCGCCGCTTGGGAGGCCAGTACCGACTCGCCTCGACGGTGCTAACCACGCGCTGCAGGGACAGGCCAGCAGCGACAGCGCTGCTCTGCTCTGGCGGACGCTGGCGAAGAGGGAGCCTTGGGAGAAGTCGAGAGCGCAGCGCCAGAGCAGCAGAGAACGTGGGATATCTTGGCCCGATTAGCTGGTCCGGCCGGCGAGTGTGCGAATGGCAAAAGCAACTCGCAGTCGCTGTGTGCGCGCGCTAGCAGACCGGTGATGTGCTATCAGCATGCTTCCGGCGCAGGCAGAAATACGACGAGCCTGTGGGGATGGTGAGGAGGATGGCCGGCGGAGCGCGACTGGAGTCTGCAGTCTCGACGAGAGTTCGCTGAGTCGCCGACAGCGACAGCAGCGACCGCGAACAGGCGTGCCACGGGCGGGCCTCCAGACGGATTGAAGCAGCATGCCATCCGCAGCCGCACACGTGCTGGCCGAGTGCCCAGGACCCGGAGCATCCTGCGAACGTCATGCATGCACGACTCCTTAGCCACTGTGCCGGGTCGCTGATGCAGTTGGTGCTTTCCACGCATTAACCAACCGACATATCCATCACGTACGACAATCGTCCGGCGGGCCAGTGGGAGCGCGCCGCCCACAGGCTGTGTAACCAGCGTTTGCTATACGGAACATTGACGCTGCAGCGCCGTGTTTCTTATCTCGATATGCTGCTGCTGGAAATGAGGCCAGGGCTGTTCAGGGCCCCGGTAGCGAGATGAACGAGTGTGGAGAAAGGACTGCGCTGTGCAGCCATGTGTCGCAGCATGCTGCTGGGGATGGCGTCGTTCTCCCACCTGGCCCATCCCTGTGCGCTCGACCATGACATGACAGACTCGTCGGAACCGTAGCAGCAACAAGCTGCCCTTTTTGCTCTGCTCTGCCACCGTTGTGCCCTCAAGCACGCTCTGCTGCCGTTCGCTGCTTGTCGGTCCTCTGGCCCAGCGCATCACACGCCGCCCCCAGCGCCTGCTCGCCCCAAGCAGAGTTTCCAGCGGTCACCGTTGAGGAGGCCTGTGTGAGGATTAGATGGCCTGGACGGCCCGCCCCTGTCAAGCCATGCTCCCCCAGCCATCGTTCGTACGCACAGGACTCCTAGTCTAAATTAATCACCGTCACTCGGCCCCATATGCCATCATGCAGTGACAGCGACCTGTGGCGGGCCCCTTACAGATGCCGGCTCAGAAGGGCAAGAGAGAGAGTTTGGGGTTTGCCCGTCTCCAAACTCCAGTCCCCAGTCTTTGCACTTCTCCAAACGCCCGCCGTGGGCCTCCCGGCCTGGCCTGCGAGGGACTGCCTCCGCGCCCACGCGGTCCAGCCTCTGATGCTGTGGCGCTCCGGCGCTGGTGTGCTCACTACACGCGACCGTCGCCTGGTGACAGCTGGGCCAAGAGTAGCCGGTGGGAGGGTCTGCACTGTGTCGCCGTCAGTCGGAGCTTGGATGTCATGAAAGGACGTGCAGGCGCCGGATGGTCTGTGAGCTCCCTTCATCCATCCCGCACATCAGTTGGCTCCAGCGCACCGCCAACAGCAGGGTTCATCAAACCTCCTGCCAGACTGGCGCAAGATCGACCCTGCTCGAGGCCAAGCCGCCAGGATGGTTGCTCAATCTTGTGTGAATTGGGCGCACCAACGCTACTGGCCTGTCGCAGTCGTAGCGTGTGGTGCCTTTCGCCACTTTTAATCATCGAGGCACGCAGCCATACAACGCGCTGCAAAGTTCAATTTTCCGTCCCTAATTCTTTTCGTCCTTCTGCAGGCTTTGCTTTTGCCCTCACTCGCTGTTGATTGCGAATGCGCCGCCGCCAGAGCTGCATGGTGGTGGGAGCAGTGAATGCACGCTTACACAGGCCGTTCTGACTGCCGTGCGCGTGTGCCTCAAAGGATATCTGGCCGGCCACTGTCCCCACTGCTGAATTGGCACTTCACCACCCTGAGGCCCTAGCTGCCGGATTCCGCCTGCAGAGCTCGTTGCGCCTAAAATCCCAAGGCATGGTTGATCGCCCGCAACCGTCCCCGCCAGTCATTCCCAAGAACAGACCACTCTAGTGCGGGCTCCAACGTTTGGAAACCCTTTTGCGCCCGACTGCCCACTAGGTATGTCTCTCACGTTGTCCTGGAATATCAGGACAGTGCCCCCTCTAGACGTTGGGTCACTGACTTCCCCAGTACATCTCAATGCGCTGGCCGGCCTCGCGGTTTGATATTCGAGCAGCGCGTCCGCATTGCGCCGCCTATGGCTGTAGGAGTGGAGCGCCGAGCGAGAAAAGCTGC
Organism: Lophiostoma macrostomum CBS 122681; assembly: GCA_010405375.1. NCBI lineage: Eukaryota > Fungi > Ascomycota > Dothideomycetes > Pleosporales > Lophiostomataceae > Lophiostoma > Lophiostoma macrostomum. The sequence goes on along the minus strand of MU004344.1, from coordinate 81,313 downwards.
TTCCAGACTGAATCAGGCGTTGCTTTTGGAACCTGTCAGTAACGCAATGACATACAATCCTCTGACCCATACCACTGGAGTCGGTCTGCCCGTGTCACAGAACCCTACCCTCTACCGTGCCGAGAAACCCATTGAATCCGACGGCACCATCCCAGGTTCAGGAATTGAGCTTTCACTCCAAGAGCTTTCGACTAAGAAACGACGCCAGTCCAAAGGAAAGATTCCAACGGAACTTCGGCGCTCCACCTCAACACCACACATGCGCAATCTCGCTCTCACTACGTCTGGCGAGCTGTCGCCGACAGCCGACAAGCGACGGAATAAGCTAGGATATCACCGAACTTCCGTCGCATGTGGTAAGCATAGAAGCCTTTCGTGTGCGGTGTGTGAAGTGTGGTGTTGACGTTATAAACCAGGCCATTGTCGTAGAAGGAAGATCAGATGCCTCGTCGCCCCAGATGATGCGCAGGGTCGATGCGCGAACTGCATTCGTCTGAAGAAAGAATGCAACTTCTATCCTGTTGAACAGAATCCGGAAAATCCACCGCCCCCCACCAGCGCGGTGAAAGAGGCAGGTGCCCGCGCGCCAGCGTCCTCAACAACCTCCTCACCTCGTCATCCGCCTTCGATTAGTGGCGAGAAGATAGAGGAGTTTCGCCCTCCATTCCCTGGATCTCATCCTGCATCCTCTAGGTACGGGACGCAGCCTGAAGTTGACCTTGACCCCCGCCATGCCCCTCATTCTGGTGGCAGTAAGTGACGCCCTCCTCCTTCACCATCCTTACATTAACGGAAACAGTGCCGATGCAACACCCTCAGTATGCGTATCCACCTCCGATAGAAACTCAGTGGGCAACCCCAGGATTCTTGCCCTCATCCTCGATTGCGGAGAGTTCACCTTCCTCATCCGGGTATTGGCGGCCATCCCCCTCCACGGCGAATTCTACATATGGAAGCGAGTCCAATGTGTCTGGAGGACAGACTCCAGCAACGATCAGTTCTGCTTCCAACGTATCTTATGGCGCTCCCCCCGATAATCACAATTGGGCTTCGCCGAATGTGGCCACCCCAACTAGATCTATGTCGTACGGCAACATCGAGGGGCTTCCACATCAGTACTCTACTCCAGGCCTTGGCATTCAACAACACGATTATCCCCGCCGAACTTCGCCATACCCGTATCCAGGAACAATAGATACAAGTGGAAGCGTTATGCACAGCACGACCTTAGGTGGTACAACTGCGGCCCCTCTATCAGCTCCAGTGTTGCCCAACCATCAGTATCATTATCCTCAAGCTTGGAGTTCGTACGGAGGTGCGCAACCTCCAGCACCTGAAGCCCCAATACAAGGCCGTTCCATGAGTATGCAATGGTATCACGAACCCAGTCCGTTGGACCAAGTGCAAGAGGAAGGCGGACAGCCAGGTCCTTACACTCATCATGGAATATCTCAGTTCTACTCTGGACCCTAGCAGTCGCGATCGATGATCTTGTGATGAAAAGATGATAGTTTTCGCACGCAATGTCGGGTTTGCTAGAGCGCCATTCCGGACTTTACCAGCATTGCGGGATCCAGGACTTGGGGGGTAAAAGGGGTTTTTCACGGCGCTACGTGTGACTGCTAGGAGAATTGGCGGGGCAAGGTTTGGGGTTACAGGTTCTAAAAGCCCACAATTTTTGTTTTTGCGTCAGCGGGTGCTAATGCGCATTATACCTCTCATTCAGAGTTGGAGGCGGCATATCATGAAGTTCCTCCCGTCTGGCGTCTTTTCATCATCGAGCCCATTTCGGGAGTGCTCGTTCATACCGACCTACTTTATTTAGCCGTCTTGGGACTAGCAAGACCACTCGGGGTTTACTTCATAATTGGGATGTACGAATAGGACACGAGTCAACGAGGCTCTTTCTTGGGGGTACAATGGAGCACAATTGGCGTTACATCTTTCTGGATCTGTAAGATATCACGCAGTCTAGGCTAATGGACTGATTTGAACTTTTGCTATGTAAGCTTGACTACTTTATTTCCGAGTGCCTATGCTACTACTGGCACCTGTACAATCCTGTCAACTCAGAAACGCATGTTGATCTGTGTCCGGTTGTCTGCTTCGGCATTCGGGTAGGCACGTTGCCCTGTCTTTCAACTGGAGCCAGGGTTTGATCACTTTCTTGTCTGAGCAGACGCTCAACCAAGGCCCATATGCAGTCTTGCTGGGTTTGCTCACGACGATTGTGCTCGCTCACTTTTCTCATCCGGCGTTATATCCAAAGTTGCTCTAGAACTGCCACAAGCGATAAGTTTGCATGCTGTGTACTGCAGGCGAACGCACTGCACCGAACATCACTAGAAACTGACTAAGGTGAACTACTGCTGCAAAGTCTTGTCGGAATCAATTCCGGCAAGTAAGACCATTCTACGCGAGGCGACCCGATCCCTGATTAGAGTATAACAAGCTACCCTGCCGGGCCTACCCTTGATTCTGCTTCTCCCACTTCAGATGAGCCCTGTCCATCCCCGCTTCAATGCTTTGTCCTGGTCTTGGGCCCCATCCCTGGTGCCCGAGCCATTCCGACAGCCGCGGATCGGGAAACGCGAGCGGTTCCTGATCCTGGGACACTTGGGTTAAACCTTATCCAGGGTCAAACTGCCTTACTCGAAGCCGGTACAATCTCCGGGAAGTTGAGCTTCAGGGAGATGTGACCCGCATTAGCTACGATCGCTGCGGAGAAGTGAGGGACAATGTTCGGAGGAACAGGCTAGCAGGCTCACCATCGCGACGTCCGATAGCGTTATTTTTGGGGAATCGATGCACGCGTCAATTCCACTAATCAGACAGGCATACAGCAATAGTTAGCGAGGGCGAACCTGATTTAAGCTCCTTTGGGCCTATATCGGTCGATCTTAGGAATGTACATGACGATTCGTGGTTCCTGCATATTACAAAGGCATCGAATATCGTACCCCAGTGAAGTGTCGGCTGCAGGCCAGAGCAGGCTCGCTTGTGCATCTCCTTGACTTCGCCGGCCACCTGCGTCAGCTTGAACGAAATTGTGATACCATTGACCAACCAAGATATAGAGCGATAAAGACGATTTTCAACCATAGCAGAGGTTACACAGAGACGTCAATTTAGACGCTGGTTGCGCAAAGATACGCTAGGCTTGATACGGCACGTGCTTGGCTAGGCCATACCCGGATAGCGTCAATCTTCGTTTCGCACGGTCCCGAGGTCAGGTAGCAGGACTCTTCCAACCTCACATCCAACATTCCACCCGTGCCGTTTGCTACACAAATCAGTCCATCAGCAATTGAGGTCTGTAGCTAATATCTGTCTTTGGTTCGCCGATGTCACGCTGTGGACCCATGCGCTATGGGCTCACGCCCGCGCGATCGGAGTGGCGATGATCACGAGAATGAGCGTTTTTTGACATGCGCCACATGTAACGTCCGCAATCCTTCTACGCCACTAGAGCTACCCATTCTTGCGGTGAGAAAATGCCTTCCTTTACTGTCACCTGGGCCGCGCCAACGTACCCACTTCTCTTGTCCTCCACCGGACGCACTCGCTCAGGTAGGTCTGAGTCGACGTAAGGCGACACATATGGCCATCTTACCTTCCTGTCTGTTCAGTTCCATCCCTACGCCTTACGCTTGCTTCGCAGATCGATGTGGATACTGGAGACACTTTCAAACGGGAGAGTTCAGACTAGATATGCGGCTGTCAACTTTGGGCTTCCCCAACGCGTAGCACAACCGCCCTCAAATCCAACAACCTGTTGAGTCAGTCCAGTCATAAATCATTTCGATTGTTCTTGCCTAATTACCACATTCGGTCTAGGATCACATGTGAGGATTTGGAAAACCGCCCGGTGTTTGCACATCATACTCGGCGCACATCCCGGGTTCCCGCGCGGCTGGGTGCTACTAGGCGTCTACGATAGTCCCATGGGAAGTTCCCACTTTACCCCAGCTTTGAATCCGCATGAGTTGCTATTGGTATTCGGAGCTTACCTAGCTGCTCTCGACTAACGCAGACTACAGCCCGTCTCGCTGTTCCTTTCCAAGCCAATACTCCGTTTAGTGGGTCTTGAAATCACAAGGCAGGCTATACCGCTGTCGTCTTCCACGCTCTATTGACGTGTAGCACAGGTCCCAGCGGGCCGGTATCGTACTATCCACAGGGCTTCGTCGCAATGACCATTGACCATTCAGGGCGCAAACTGATGACCGTTCTCTGCAGGCAGCGAGAACGGGCTTGTCCAAGACCATATTCCTCAAAGGCTGTATGATAGCACGAAGGTTCCACAGCAACTCTTCTTGCTGAAAATGTCGTGTTATTGTGAGAATTCTTCGGGGCGTTTTGAGTGGTAGCGCGACCAACGACAGATACTCCAGAAGACTCTTTCCCGTCATTTGAGGATCCCTTTCGGAATCTTTCAAAATTACTCGCATCGATCTTGGCGCCCAGCCTTTTGCGAATCAAGGAGATAGTCAGACTGTTGCGAAGTTTTACCAACGAGCAATAGGCCGAGGCCTTTGACTCAACCAGCAGCAGATATCAGAAGTAAGCGTTGATTGGCACATATTTTGTTAGCAAAGGTATAGACAACCTGTGTCCAGAGCCAGTAAGTCAACTGGGAAATTGGGACAAACATGAGTCTCCAGGCACCGAATACGGTCTTCCTCAGGAGTGCCAATTTACACGCCACGATACTCGAGTCCCCAGATATGGCCTTCTATATCTGTCGACATATTCGCTACTTTGACATGAAGCAGAGTTCAAAGACATGTCGGAGGGCATCAGACTTCCGAGTACGAAAAGGGTCCCCGGTCTTGACAATGAGCCATGAAGGTGGTTCGCTTGTCGACTGCGTAATTCTCGAAAATATCGATTTGCTGACCATTGCCTAGCTTCTTGTTGTTACTCCGTACCCCGGCCAAGTATGCTTATTCTCCTAAGATTTTGACACGACTCATATACCATGATGCCGGCTCGGCCCTCGCCAATCTCTTGCCAGTATACACGCATCAACGACATCTAGACCAAGCCAAGTAATCTAGAAGCTCCAATTGGCAGTACAGCGTTACGGGCTCTAGACAACGATTGCCTGCTAGCCAGGTCTGTCATTAGGCCGTTCAACACTGTCAGCCTTCCCGCGTAGACGCACCTAATGCCTGTAGAGGATCAAACGCCGACGTCGACACTCCCAATTATCACCCTCCCAATATCAACGCAACGCCAAGCCAAGACATATACGACGAGGCTGGGGTAAGAAGAGTACGCCAAGCCACAACCGGCATGTCCGATTGACTCCCCTGTGAAAGATCTGGTGTGTGTCGAGAATAAACTAGCCAGCAGCTAACAGGCTTCGACGAACTTCGTCATAGCCTATAAGATCATTTATACGGATTTTCTGGGATGCACTCAGCTGACGGGCTGGTGATCGCTATTCCTATGCAGGGAACTTTTAAGCTCCATGTATCCAACCAGCACCCCCTCGCCCACCCTAACTCCTCGGCATCAAAGAACGGTGTGTCTAGTTTGTGGCATATCTGATGTGCTATCGGAGCATGTCGATAATCCGCGAGGCTGCTGCCGTGGCTGACCCCGATGTTGGTCTGGTCTGATCCCATGCCTCTTTCCCGACTGTCGCTATCACGCGGTGCATGTGGGTGGATCGATTCTGCAGCATCGTAGCACAGCGAGCAATGCTTAGATGACCCTCAGCGAATGATGCTCCTGTTTCAGAATCTCCGCAGTCACACGGTATTCGGTCTCAGCAGAGCAACGCTAGGCGGTTGTGGAACATAACACTACATCTTGTAGACCCAACAGAGTTAGTTACTAGTGCGACCAACCTCTTCTGTTTCACAGCGTGCTGTGCACTTGATCCGCATTTCATAGCCTCCTCGAGAAACGCATCGCCGCTGTTCAAGATAGTCACATGTCATGAGCACGTTGCCATTGCCTAGGTGAGGGACAAGGGTACTTGCATTTCTGTTTGTCCTAGCCTCTAGGTGAAGAGCGTACTCTAAATTGCTATCAGAGGACGACGGGCCAACGACCCTACAGGACTTGGTCAACGCCAAGTCCCTGTACCACTTCACCCTACCTCTCTTCTTCGATAACACACCTTCACAAACTTGTCACATTACAAACGACCCATTCTTTTCCTCTCCGGGAAGCAAAACAACATATATTTCTAGCTTAATTACTGAAGTCCAGCACCAGTAAACTAAGCAAAACCTCAAGCTCCTACCCACTCGACCCACACCTGCATCAAGCAGGCAATGCCATCCTCGCCATGCCGCCGACGTACCTCGGCCGCGTACATGTGAGCTCCGGATGCTTGATTCTCCCATCATAAACCTGCAGAATCGGCACAAAGCTCGGATACGGACGCGTGCCCAAGAGGCTCTTCGCACTTTTACCCACCGAGTACCTTTTCAAGCCCCAATTCGCGTCATGCGCGTCCCGTACAGCAAGGACCTGTACCGCCATCTCCAGCTTCTCAATGTCAGCATCTACAGCCATCGCCGCAAAATCATGAAGAGCTTCCGATCCCGCCTTAGCGACGCCATGCACATGCACATGCCCACGCCCACGCCCACCATTCCTCTGAGCCTGAACCTGCGTCTGCGCCTGAGCCCCAGCACCCAAAGGCGCCGGCTCAGGCAACCCCTTCCGCGCCCTGTACTCACGATCGTAATCCCAGCGCGCCTCGCGGTCCGCCAGGACATCGAATGCCGCCTGCAGCGCCCGGTACTTGGCTGCGTCGGAGCGGAAATACTCGCCGCGCAGCCGCCGGTATGCGTCCTTGATCTCCTCGCTCGTCGCCCAGTTGTCGAGCTGCAGGATCGCGTAGTGGTCGACGAAGCCGCTTGCGGTGCTCGGACGGCTGGCGGCGTGCGCGAGCGCTGAGGCCGTGGTGCATACGGGGTTTAGGTAGACGCCCGAGGGCAGGCTGGAGGAGCCCATTCTGGAGGGTCGGGATGTGGGACGGGGAGGTTGGGTTTCGTGGGGGTTGCTGGTGGATGGGGTTGTGCGGGTCAGGGGTGATATGGTGATCTTGCACATCTCGAGGTGGGGTTGCTGTAGGGTGGGATGTTTGGGTTTATATGAGACATGCTGTTGTGCATTGTGTATGTTTCGCCATGTACAATGTGTCTCTGTCGCTTTGTCTTATGTTGGGTGGCCTGGATTGCTAGAGCATTGTGAAGTTGAGCTGATGTCATGACGGTTGAAGACAGCACTATGAGGCAGTTTCGAGGGGACGAATGGGTTTATAGACATGAAGTCTGAGAAGTAAATATTTACAATCGTCGTCACTACTAAAACTCTGCATCTGTGCTCTGCGTCCTGGCGACTTTGTCCTCATTTCCCATTCGCCGAAAATCCTTACCTCTCCAGTTACCACCCCGTCCCCTTCCTTTTCCTCGACCCCGTCCACTGTTATCACCACCACGTCCCCTGCCGACAGTGAAGTTGATTCTCACCAGTGGGTTATCGACCCACTCGAGGCCTTTGAGACCCAGCTGCTCTTTCTCCCATTCACTCAACCTCCAAGCTTGATACAGGCCCATGAGGCGCTGCTGGTCAATCCCACTCCCCTGTCCCGAGCTGGGACCGTCCTTGTTGATTGTGACACCTCGAAGCTCAGGTACCCAGGCTTTGATGTACTCTCCCTCTTTGTCGTAATCCAGGGCTTGTTTGACTGGGTTAAAGACCCTTCCTTGCCTAGGATCATTTCCAACCCCCGCCACGTACTGCCAGTTACCCCAGTTATTTCCAACGTCGTAGTCTATCAAAAGAAACTCGTACCATTCAGCTCCAAGTCGCCAGTCGATGCCAAGATGCGAGGAAAGAAATGATGCTACATTTTGCCGCGCCCGATTCGATGTATAGCCGGTGAGGAACAACTCGCGGTTCGACGCATCTATGAGACCTGCTCCAGTGCGCCCACTTCTGAACCGTGTAAATGCGTCGAGTGTCTTTAGTGGGTCGTCTCCAGCGCCCCCTGCCCCATCTATACACCGCCATCTTTTACTGTATGAGAGGTCTTGACCCTTTCCTTTCGATTTGGGATAGTCCCGAATACCGTGGATCTGGTACATTCTGCTTCCGAACTTCCTTTGGCAGAGCGTCATGTAGTCTCGCCATAAGAGTTCGAACCGGACAGCCGCTGTGCCCTCATTTTCACCTTTGCCATAACCCTGGACGCCTTTCCCGGGTCCTTCACCTTTCTCGAAGTCGACCATTGCCCAGTGCACTTGTCGTGCAGTCAGGTGGCCAAGATTTAAATATGCAGAAAGTTTCGTACTGAAATCTAGTCCAAGCATGCCGTTTCTGGTAGCTTTGTAGGAACTCATTGCGCCACCGGAGATAAGGTGCGAAAGTCGATCTTGAGCAGCCTTTTCTCCTCCATTGAAGGGAAAGGCATTTGGCGTACTCTCGGGCCAGCGAGGTGGAAAGGGCAGGCCGAACGTCAAATCCTTTTCCAAGGGAGCCAAGAGTGCCTCTTTCAACCCACCCAAGGTGGAAGGAATCTCGAAAGGTTCCTTTTGCGGAGGGACTGAAGGCGGTAAGGGCGGCAATTCTGTCGGCGTGGGCAAGATCTGTCGTGGGCGGGAGCGAAGAGGTTCTAGTTGTTTTCTGAATGTCGTGTATACATTGGGTAGATCCGACATTTTGTCTTTGCTGAATGGTAGATCCTCACTAGAGGACTTAGTCAATGCTGAAGAGGGGAAGTGATCCTATTCAGGAACCGAGCATGAACTTACTCGTCGACATAATATGTCTCATTTTTCCATACCTTGAACTCCATTCCCCGCTGTTCAGCTAGTGTCCGAACTTCATCTTCCTGTTTCCTCTCTTCCGTACCCTCGTCAGCCGTCAACCATATGCCTGCTACATCTGCACCTTGATCTTTCTCTTCGTCTGTTTCAGGGGCGTACCAATCGAGAATATGTTCCACGACCTCAGCGACCAAACCGACTCTTACTTCAAGGCTGGAGCCACAACTTAATCCTTCCAGGGTTTCTTTTAGATTCCACAAGCCATCCGCTATGAACTTGGCACGATGCGGACCTGTCCGCCATACTTTTGCGAGTTGGCTCCTGGCTTCAGGGTAGGGAGAGGAATCCGAAGAATTGCGCAGGAAACCCGAAACTTCTACTTGGTTTGCCGGAAATATATATACAGGTAGTAGATGCGTATAGTCCTGCGAGAAACGGTCGGAGAGTACAGAGTCCTCGCGGTCGCGTGACTCCGAAGGCTTGGAAGTGGTGGTGTTGTTGTTGGTGGGGGCAAACAATGAGGCGTGGTGAAAAATGGGATTGTCTGAGAGGCGAATATCGCGACGGAGGATGTAGAGGAGTATGCGCGGCCTTGTGGCCGGACGGATCATGGTGTGCGATGGCTGTTCAGAAAAGCTGTACTCCCGCGATAAACACGCCGAACATAAGGAAGAATTACACAACGGCCAGGAATGGTGGCGATGCATTTAACAGATGTGGTCCATTAAGCTGTCAGCAGAGGAGGCATGATGGCAACATCATTGGCAATGAAGGGAGTCGAAAGGGCACACCTGGTACGGGAGTCATGACACCTCGACCGGGATGCTCTAGCAGAGAGGGTCGCCGAAGGATCTGGGCATGAGAGGAGAAAACTGGCTGCACTAGGCGGGTGGTAGAGCGTGTCATTTGTCCACGGTGCGTGGCGAATGGCTTAGCATTTGAAGAAAGGGCCTGGCGCGTGGGAGATCGCTGGCCGGAGTCTACGGCGCCCTGCAGCACTGCTGCCAGAGGAAATGACGTGTGTAACCGCAGCGGGAGAGGGGGATCATTGGCCGTAGCCGGTGGAGTAGAACAAAACGGTGCGGTGCATGCCGTTTCAGGAAAGCCAGTTCCTCACGATTGTGATGCTGTCATAGAAGATTTGTAGATCGCGAAAGGGGCTTGGCGGAGGTAGCCCCTTGCGGTTAGCTACAGATCGGATCTGTCCCGAAGATCTGGGAATGGCAAGCCGATACCTGGGTACTTTTAGGTAGTGACACCCTGGCACGACGCAAGCTTCAGGTGCTGCTGGAACCATCGGGACCACCGCTAAGCCTTGTTCTTGCAGGCACACGATGGCTTATGGAGATCGGGTACGCGTCTTGGAATCAGGTACATGCACATTCAAGCGAGCTAGAGCATGACGGCGTCTTGCATGCCAAGAGATTTGACAGATCTAAGTACTCCCGCCACCATGCGCCCGCAGAATCGTACTTTTGAGGCTCGCGGCCGCGTAGCCTTCCATCGTGACACACCTAGCAGACTGATCGATGGACACCCTGGTCCATGGGACGCTTCGCCTTGTGCTTGTGTTGCTTGAGCACACCCTGCGACGAGTGCTGCTTCTCGATGCTTGCCGTCTGAGGCTGCCACGATGCCAGATCTGCCGTGTCCGAATTCACGATCGTCTCGGTTACGTGGCAAATGTCGGTTATTAGACGATCGATCATGTCCAGTGACAGACTCTCGCGAACGACTACGCGCAGAATTTCGGTCTTGTCCTCGTTGGGTGGTAGCGGGTAGTCTGATCGGGTTAGCTTTTGGACAGAAGACTAGTTCAGAGTGAGATCTACTCGGGATGATGTATTGCTTCGCCCTAAGCAGGTTCGAGACACTTTCCTGCTTCACATGTGGGTATTTCTTATGAAAATCATCGGTGAGCGTGAAAGCAACCACGGGGAGACCCGCGTTGTAGTCTGCGCTAGTGTCGCCTTCTTCGTATTGAGCTTTGCCCTTTTCATACTTGAAATCACCGCGCTTTCGGTGGATATCACTGACGCATCGGTACCATCTTCAAAGCTGTCAGCATAGATAACGGGGCGCCTGAGTTCGATTCTTACCCTGTAGTCTCCAGAGCCCTGCTTAGAAGCCGTGCATTTGCCAACGCGTTCTCCATGATCCCTCGGTAGCCGTTGAAGCCCAAGTGAATGAGGTTGTAGTATTGCGCAATGATCTGAGCCCCGGGCCTAGAGAAGTTCAGAGTATAGGATTCTTCAGTGCCACCGAGATAGTGCAATTCGAACACCAAATGCTTCGGTAGTAGACTCTGGTCACGCCAAATGATCCAGCCAACACCAGCGTATACCAGACCAAACTTGTGCCCTGAAGTGTTGATTGACTTGACCCGAGGCAACTCAAAGTTCCACTTTTGCCCGGCTTTGGCGTGGGTGAAAGGCGCGATGAAACCGCCAGATGCCGCCTAGTGTCTGGTATTAGCATCTGATAGGGCTGTGTGGTGGCGTGGAACTCACATCTACGTGGATGTCGATGGAATTGCCCGTCTTCTTCTCATATTCATCAAGGATGTTAGAGATCTCCTGCGCTAGCTGTTAGCACCAACAGAAAATGGTTTGGGTCTACTTGCCTCTACAGGTTCGTAGTGACCCGTGTACGTTGAGCCAAGGATTACGAAGATACCAATGGTATTCTCGTCAAGGTTCTCTTTGACTAGTTCCGGGTCCAACCGGTAGGAACTCTTCTCGGATACAGGCAGAATGCGAGCCTCGACTTCGAAGTAGCGCGCAAACTTCTCCAACGCTACCTGGGCATTGGCTCCCATGATGATATTCGGTTTCGAAGTATCCTTGCCCGCGGCTTGTCTCTTCTCCTGCCACCGTCGCTTCATGGCGAGACCTCCAAGGTGAATGGCTTCACTGGAGCCAGTAGTGGCGGATCCAATCGCTTTCTCGCCCTTTTGTGCACCCCAAAGATCAGCGATGATAGAGACACACCTAGCATGCATGTCCATCATGGCTGGATATTCGTCTGCGTCCGACAAATTCTTGGATAAGTTTTCGATCATGAGTTGTTCGGCTTCGTGCTCCATATACGTGCCCACGAAGGAAGCCAAATTCAGGCTTGGTCGCTAAATACTCGGTTAATGGTATAGCCACAAGCACGATGTAACAACCTACTCCATCCAGGTCGAGTTCGTCTTTGAGTAACTGATGCACGACGTCTGCAGGAGCTCCATCGTGAGGAATGCGGAACTTGGAAAGCTCGGTCGCACTAGCATATCTCGAGGAGTATGGCGTGGTGTGAGAAACAGCACGACTAGATCGGTGTCCAGCCTTGTGCGTGGGATGGTCGTGGAGTGTCTTCACCAGCTCATCCGGATCGACGTGTGAAGCGAGACCTGCCATCTTGGAGTCAATTGATCGAGGAGGAATCTGAACTTGGAGGTGGTTCGAGAATTGACGGTACACTCGGTCGTTGCGGGGTGGCAGGCTCTATATAATGCTCGGGGTGACGCAAACGGTACCATGCGGTAGTGACGATAGATGACGGCCAGCAGGTCCCAAAGCTTAGAAAAGCTTGTCAAAAGCTTGTTCAAAGCCTGTTCTAGCCGGATTGTGCGTGTTGTAACAGAGCCACCCAATCACATGCTGTCCGTTGGCCGGGTACGTGCGGGGAGCAATGCAGCTGTTACGTGATGCTTCATGCTGGTTGTGCGTGTCAGCTGTTTACGAGATGTGCAGAGCCAGGCCTCAGGCAACTGGCATCCATTGGCTTTTGCCATGCACTGCACCAAGTCATATGCGACTTTTGGACGTTGTGATACAAAGGCTGCATAGGTGTGAGAAGCTGATGAAACGGTATGACGCCACGAGATGACAGCTGCTATGACCGCAGTCATGCAGGTTCAGATGTTGCAAAACCAGGTTGCCAGCGCCGGGACCGGTTATTCCGCGCCGTGCGGGGGGAAGATCACGTGGTCGTCCGCCCCGACTTCGGAGATCCAAACGCCAAACTCGATACATCTAAGTCTCCCCATGACATGGACCTCGACATGCAAAGCTCTATGGGCTCTTTGGGCCTACCTTCGTGCGCGCCCTGCTTCTCTATTAGCTACTGCTTCTGCAACCTTTGTCGTCGAACCTAAGCACCTGGAGACACGAAACGCCAACTGCCAAGATTTGCCCCTCGATGTCTGATTCGTGCCGGCATTGTTCGTCATGACGTGCTCACGAAGTAGCGTGAGATGACGACGACTTGTAGCCTAATGCGCAATCCTTCTCAGTGTGAGACTTAAGGAGAACGTTCCACAGATGCCAGTCCATCGCTCAAGCGCACTTACTTCACCTGTTAGAGCCTCTCTCCTCCCTCGTATTCCGTATTCCGTCCGTATTACTGTGGAGAGTAGCCGGCTATTCCGCTGCACGTCCGCCTCCAGAAGCACTGCCTCCTAGTGGTGTCATCATCGACCACATTGCTCTTCTAGGTTAATAGAAGGTATCAGTCTGCTTCGTCCTTCGCATCCTGTTTCCTCATTCCATCCATTATGAGACTCTACCAATTATTACCGGCCCTGCCTTTGGCCGCCGCATTTGTGATCACAGAAGAGAGTGTGTTTGATAAAATAGAGAAATCTGGACGACATCTCGTCGATACTACACAGAACGTACTCGATGATGCACTAGGGAAGACTGCCGAAACTCTCAAGCACGTTGGCGATGAAGTGTACCACAAAATTCACCAGACTGGCTACGATGTCGAGTCCTGGCTTGAGAGCTCATCGTTCGAAGAGAGCCTCAATGAGGATCCTCATCTCCCACCGCATGATGGCCCGCCCCATCACGGACCTCCACATCATGGAAGACCTCATCATCCTCCGCATGAGGGACCACCAAACAAGACTGTCTACGAGCTGATCAGCAAGAGCAAGTACACAACCAAGCTTGCCAAATTGATCGATGAGTATGACGACCTTGTCGAGCTCCTGAACAGCACCAAGGCGAACTACACCGTTTTCGCTCCTACCGACGAGGCTTTCGAAAAGATCCCCAAGCACGGCGATCACAAGCCCTCGAAGGAGACGATAAAGAAAGTTTTGCTATATCATGTCTCTGACGACTTTTACCCTGCCGGCCGCGTCCTTCACAGCTACACCATCCCCACTCTATACGAGCCAGAGCAGCTTGGACATAAACAACGTCTCACTGTTCGTGTTACGCTGAAAGGGCCCACTATCAACTTTTACAGCAAACTGGTGGCTGTGAACATCTTCGGCACAAATGGTGTCATCCATGGCGTCGACTCACTTCTCATTCCTCCACCTAGTGTAGCGGAGATCATCGACCTTCTGCCCGGCGAGTTCTCTACCCTTGAGCTTGGCCTTGCCAAGACAGGATTGTATGAAAAGATCAACAGCACTGAATACCCTCACGAGGGCGGAACGCTCTTTGCCCCATCCAACTTTGCCTTCAAGAAGCTCGGCCCCAAGATCAATGCGTTCCTTTTCAGCAAGTACGGCCAGAAATACCTCAAGGCGTTGCTCACCTATCACATTGTCGTCAACCAAACACTCTATTCAGATGCCTTCTATGATGCAACGTCCGAAGACGGTGCTGCCGCAGAGATCAGTCGTCCACCATACTATCATTTCGATCTACCAACCGTACTTGGCAAGCCATTGGCCGTTGATGTTGCACGATATGGTCCGTTTGTGGAGATTCGGATCAACGGCTTTTCAAGAGTCACAGTTCATGACGGTGTTGCCAGTGATGGTGTCATCCAAGTTGTCTCCGACGTGTTGATTCCGCCCAAGAATGCCGGTGCAGATGCTATTCACTGGAATGGCGAGGATTTGAGCGTTGATGAGTTCAAGGAACGCCTTGAGCCTTTCGTCGGCAACGAGGATAATATGGAGTTGTAAGCCAGGAAGCAGCTTCCAAAGGTGCATTCTGTCACATAAACACGTATTTGGATGTTTCCGTGTAGCAGACCACCGAGTTTTTTCCAACACTATTCGATATGTCATATAGCTTGAATGTACGTGTGTCAAGACTGAACATTCTCCTGATGTTGAACCCAAACTAACCCTATCTTGATAAGACTGTGGGCCGTTCGGTCAATAGTTCGCCCTTAGTTCTCGTTCTAACATTCAGCTTCACTTTGACCCAATTGCTTCCCAAAATCAAGTTCGCTTTTGGTCGATATATAGAACGATGAATGCGGATGCTACTGGATCATCCGCGATAACATCAAAGCACAGCACAACTGGAATCTTCCTCAATCTGATAAAGTGAATGAGGGTATCGGAGCCTATGAGCAGTTGCGAGACAGGACGAGATCTTACCGTTGCTCTGAACTCATCAGACTCGAGCTGCTGGTCCTCGTCACAGATTTGCAGCATCTGATCATGCCGTGTACCTCCATGCAAGTAGTATTCTTCAAGTGATGGCATGTTGCACACAGAGGTCTCACAATGCCCATCCAGAGGGTTAGGCGACTGCCATTGTTCACGGCAACACTTGACTACCGCATTGTACAGATCCATACATTGTACATCCATCTCACTTCATATAAACCCAAGTAAGCTTCACATCTAAGACCAGATCAACAGAACACCTCGCTGGCGCCTTCCTCTGCTTCTACCAACAGTACGGTTGCGCCTTCGCTTGCCCCGTCAGTTGCTCTTTCGACTTACAGCACTCGCAAGTCGTATCAAGATCTGCAAGAGGAGCTCGATCTCAACAAAGATCTACTGGCGCTGAGGTGCGATGAGGTGTTTGACCTTCGCCAAAAGCTTGAGGATCTGCGACTTCAGCATGCGAAGGAGGTCGAATCGCTTACCACTGATGACGCGGAGGTTGGGGATCCCCAGGGAGCTCAGGTCGCCATGCAAAATTTGCTTTCTGAGATCAATGAAAAGACCACTTTGGTCTCTGATCATGAGCAACATATCCAGGAAATGACTGGGCATATTGCAGGGCTGCACGAACAGATTGCAGGATTGAAGGAGCAGGCTGAAGACATGTCCATGACTATCGACTCTAAGAATATCGAGCTTGATACTTATGAGACTAGAGTCACTGAGCTTCGGGAGAAGCTTGACAAGGCCGAAGCAGATGCTGCTAGTAAGTCCGAACAAGCTCATGTCAACGATGGCGCATTTATGCACATGCTCAAGAAGGTCAACAGCCAGGATGACGAGATTGACTCTCAGCATAATGTCGTCAAGGAGCTGCAGGAGAAAATTGAGGACCTCGAGACAGAGATCGCGGAGCTGAAGAGCACGAATATCTACTTGGAAGACGAGACCGAGTTCCAAGGTAAGTGTAACGCAGACTTGCAAGCTCAGATTCAAGAAAACCAGGAAAAGATTGCTGCTCTGCAATCTGAACTCACTTCGCAGCAAGCTACGCAGTCGAACATGTACAACTTTGAAGAATGTATGTCAGCTTACAAGTTGGATGCTAAAGAAGTTGACCAGGCTTCCAAAAACGAAAAGCAGCAACTTATCCAAGAAAACGGCGCTCTTGCTTCTAAGCTTGCCGACGAAAAAGCTGCTCACTTGGAGACTAAAGCCCAGGTTGCTACTGACCAGCAAAAAAATGAGCAGTCAATCGCTGATCTGCAAGCCACCCTTTCAGAAACTCAAAAGCGAGCCGACCAAAACCTCCTCGATCAAAAGCACTACCGCCGCAGCTACAAATCCGAATCAGCAGCCAAAGACGCCGAAATCAAGGCCCTCAAATCCGAACTCGAAGCAGCCAAAAAGGCCGCCGAGAAAGACGAGATCCTCCACGCCGACGAGATCGCAAAGCTGAAACTCGTAAAGCGCAACCGCGAGCTTTGGATGGAGACTGAAGTCACCAAGCGTACCGATGAGCTGCAAGGGGAGCTCGATGAGAGCAACTCGAACCTCCTGAGCAGGGATGCTCGCATTCTCGCACTGGAACGCGAAAATGCGGAGTTGAAGGCTCAGACCGCTCAGGCGGAACTTGAGGCTGCTGTGGCGATTCCGGTACCGTTGAGTCGTACTAGTAGTCCGCGGATTATGTCACCCACTGTATGTGTGGAGGAGCCGATGGAGGATGAGATTGACTCGTTCTTGGAGGAACTCAAGGGTCTACAGGCGTATGAGTCTTCTTAGGATCTTCGCTCTTCTTATTTCGCGATCGGGTTATTGACACGCGCTTTACTGATCTTACTTAGAATCGATACTGTCACGTTGAATAAGTCGGTCTGGAGACTTGTGACTGTATAGCATTGAACTTACAGTGCATGCTACGAAGCAAGTTGCAATCGAATCAGAGATTTATCAAAAACATACATTAGTCTTCAAAATGGTGGCATCGTGATTCCTAACAAAGTCATGTAAGAACAGGAAAATTCGCATTTTACTAGTCGTGAGATTCTAAACGCCCTTCTACATTAATCGTTGATCATATGATCATCGCATCATGAAATCTGTAAGCTATTAAGACCACCCACTAATTCCTATAAGACAAATAACATAAGATATAGAAGTCGCGTTGACTCATATACTACCCATTTCGAAAATCTGTACTGCTCTCTTCACAATATTGTTATATGTTTGCTTACTTTCCACGGTCTTTGGCTAGCATATGCCTCCTTTTGCAGATTCTGCGAGTAACTATACGTAAAGACAGATTTATTGAAAGCACCACGTACGTCTGCCTTGCATGTCCAGATCTTGATAGACCCCAAATAGATAGCACCACTCGGAGGTGAGAGCTGACATTGGGGTGTAGTCAGTAATAGTGGGTAATTTGAATGTACCGCAGCAGCAATGTAACTAACGAAGAGCGAACCTGCAGCGATAACATTGAAGGAACCGTAAGTCGTTCTATAGAATTGGCGAGGGTCTCCCTATATATACCCGAGGGGTGGGCATCCACACGTGGTGCTAGAACAGTGGTGGCTGAGTTCGCCCAGCTGTCGTTTGTGGCCAGTGGGACAGGACATTGTATTAGACTTTTTTAGCCTTCCGAGTCATCTTGCCGTGGCATGATGTGAACCTCTATGATCATGGTTAGACTGTAGCATTGAGATGATCGCTCGAAAAGTTATGCCGAAGGATCGAACGTTGATCGAGCCGAACAGAGTAATATCTCACTCCCACCACCATCATCTGGGAAAGTCTGTCAACCAGATAGGATGTCTGGCCTCAGGCAGGTATACCCATTATTTGTTTCAACACACTGTGCCTCTTGCGACTGACGAACGGACGTTACCATCATTCTACGACTTCAAAAGCTCATGCCCCTTCCACCAAACTCTATTCTCCCTCCCCAACCTCGCCACAAATTCATAATGCTTGACCATCATATCCGGCGCCAAAAAGCACCCCTTCGCCGTCCACCCACACAAATACTTCCTATAAACATCATATCCCGGTGGTACAATCGGGTTCCCAAGATTGAATTGCTTGTCATCGATCACACACTTCCCAATAGAATTCCGCCACTGCTGCTCATTCCTCACTCGCTTCATCTGCTTCCTATTCGGAAAAGCAGGATCGGGTACAAACTCAACTTCTTTCTCAAAGCCAGTCACTAGTTCGAAATGCCTCGTCAGACTCGGCAAAGTCCAGGCCTGCTTTCCCGACTCGAGACTCTGGAGCTCGTGCTTGATGGCCTTGAGCAACCAATCGCTCTCGGGAAACGTCACTGGGTTATCCGTGCTGTACCCATACGGCATCAACTTATACACTGGTATCGCGAACTTTTCGATGAACTGTATGGCGTCTTTGGCGCGGACCTGCGTTTTGGCAATGTCGATGCCGTTGTTCTGCGACACGTCGAAGTGGGGTATGTACTCGGAGTACATGGCCATGGATAGGTACGTGTTGAAGTCGCGGTTGGACATTTTCTTCTCCATGTACTCTTTCATGGTGTACCAACGCCAGTAGTTGAACTCGTCGGGTTTCACAACGCTGAGGCGGTCGTATTTGACAGGCATGATGTGCCGGCATAATGGGCAGCGCCAAAAGGGACAGCCGGGGTCTTTGTCTACTTCCGATGCGTCGAGCTTGTTGTCTAGATATGTGGTCAGCGTACCAAGTCCAAGCTTCAAAGAGAAGGACGAGGATTCGTAAGTGTACCTGCCATGTCCGAAAACTTGACCATGCATGGGAGACAGAGGCAGTGTTTGCAAGGGAGCAAGACGGGATAATCGGTCTCGGTGAAGTAGTCTTCCGAGCATATCATACACATGTCCTCGCCTTCGGGTTGAGAACCTCCAGTCCGAATGATTTTGATCTTTTGTTGTTCGAGGTCTGGCCGCGGTAGCCACCGTACGATTGGAGCTACGACACCTACACTCTCCATCTGCTCTTTGGCGGCCCAGTACGCCCGGTCGTAACTCCCATTCATGAGGTCATACAGCCTGACCCACCAGCAGTCATGTTCGTCCGGCTCCGCTGTCCTCGGCCTCATGTCCCTCCACTTGTCCGCCCTAATCTCATACCGAGCGGTATCAGTCGCGTAAGTTCTCTGTTGTCCCTGTTCTTGGCACCACAACACGGTGGTCCGCTTGAGAACGTATACCAGTCTATCGGGTCCCAACTTGAACTTGCCGCACTCCAACATTGTGTTGCCCCGAAACCCTGTGACCCTTCTCATGGCCCTGCCCACTGGATTCGGACATTTCTTGTCCCTCTCCTTCTCGTTAACAATCCAGCTCTGGAACTGAGCTTTGTTCGGTCTTGGCTTGCCAACTGGCGAGATTGTTACGAATGTGTTATCGCACATGCCCTGATCGTGGGGCCTGGAGCGCGTCGCTGCGTGAGACGGCATCTGGAGTCTGAGCGCAGATTTTGGGTAACCCAACAGAGTAGGGTAGACATAGCGCGTTATGTGGTTGGGCTGCAGGACGGACCCGCCGCCGCGGAAGTGGAATTCGGATACAGCGCCTGGCGGCATGTAGAGCGGTCGTATAGAAGGATCGTCATGGTAATTAGAAGTATCGAAGATTCGTACTCGCTTTCCCGCTGTTGACGATCGTTTGCGAGCTTTTGCCAGCATTGTTTCATGTGAATATGTTAGTATCATTGTACCTAAGTTACAGAGGTCCTATAAGTCAATTGAGCGAATGAGAACAAATATGTGAAGCAGGAGGTGAACGATTGCCGTTCTGGCTTTCGAAGATGGAACGCGAGCGCTTGAATTGTTGACTGTGCTAGATCGCGCTGAGCTGTCACACTCCTCTACTTTAGGTATGCCAAAACTTATGATAACAATCGCCATGTGGTATACAATGCCCTGAAATCCTTTTGGTATGCCCTCTCCAAGAGAAATTTGGCCCCGATCGAGTCTGAAAGTGAAGAGTCGAGGGGCATGCTGAAGAAATGAAAACTCTCTTTCCCGTGGAAATTATCGAGGGGATTGAGCGTTCTACGAGCACTTGCCCCAGTTCTTCTGGCACCAATTGGCTGCACCACAGAAATCCGTGCCAGTACCACAGAAGTTGCTGCCCGAGCAGCAGAGGCCAGAAGCACACTTCTTGTTGACGATAGGACCGCAAGCCTCGCCGTTCTGGGCAGTACCGGCGCCACTGGTGGGCTCCGCAGGCTTGGCCATGGTGTTGCACTTTCCGTAGCCAGCCTGGCAGCCAGTTCCGCAGTAGAGGGACTGGTCTTGGATGTCGTTCTTGGGGCCGCAGTGGCCGGCAGATGAGCAGCAGCGATAAAAGTAGCCCTTTGGAACTTAGCATCGGGTTATAGTGGTTGACAGGTTGAATAACGTACGTTTGCACCGGCACCGGGACAGGTCACGCCTCCTTGAGCACTTCCGCACACATCGATTTGGGGAACGGTAGACGGGAAGGTAGTGGCGGTGTTCTTGCTAGTGCTAGTGGGGGCCTTGGTGCTGGTCTTCAAGGTGGTGGAGGCCTTGGCCTAGGAATTGGATAAGCGTCTGTCTTCAGAGTCTCTGGATTCATGGCATCATACCGCACAGCTAGATCCAGCGCCAGAAAACTGGGAAAGGCAGGTTGCGGCATCGCAATGGGCAGCATCGGTGTCACACTGTTGTCACATTAGAATGTTGGGACTGCCAGACTGTGAAGGACTGTCAAGAAAACGTACCCATCCGTACTGACTGCAGCAATTGCCCGCCGCACACTTGGTGTTTCCGTATTGAGGACCACAGTTCTGAGCCACAGCTACAGAAGCGATGCTGAGCACAGCGAGAATGGCGACACGCATTATGATTAAGTAAGTTGGTCAATTAACGAATGACGATGAATTAAGAACGAATGGACACTGCTATGTAAGAGCAGCTGTGTGATAAGATATAGAAGAGGTCGGGAGGTGAGGTAAGATCTAAAAAGCTGGGCCACCTGCCTCTTAACAACAACCGCTGACCGAAGCTGTGGGCAGGGCCCTACAGTCGGCCAACGGGCGCGAAGCATGACACACCCTAGTTTATCTCGTAAAAGTGGCTGGAGATCTTCATTCTCGCGCTATCATAGGCTTGAATGCAGTTAAGCTCTTGCCCATGTCGTCGGCCTTTGCCTGTTGCGGACAGAGAGCGGGAAGCTTGACCACAACAGGGTGGATATAGCGGGAAACGCATAAGCGGCGTAGTGTCGCTTCATCTTAGGGACCCAGCGGCGGCGCCTTAATATCGCTAGAACACGAGCTCTCCATACTGATCAGGGGCTAGCCGGCGGGGCGTGTTCTTATCACTGGCTGTTGGGATAGTGAGATACGAATAGGAGGGTCGCCGTTGCAAAGCGCTACTGTGCGCGGGTCTTGCTGGTGTCTTGTGAGAAGGTCCACGAAGCTTGCCCGGATAGTTCGCAAACAGTTGAACTGCATCCGAACTCTTCAGAACGACCTGCGAATGTCGGTTAATAAAGGAGCAGGGTTAGCGATCATCAGGATCAAACAGGAAAACTTCGAAGGAGATCCGAAAGAATGCTAGGCGCTGATCCGAGCGCCGACCCCCTGATGACATTTGGACGAGCGCGGATCCTACCGTGGCGCACCCCGCATTAGCTATTTTCAGCTACAGATTATTGGGACCGTGGTTAAGAGGACTTTTCAGCTGCGGCTTGATTGCGCCTCGTGTCTTTCAGAGTCGAAGATTTCGCGCCGGAGCGTGGTCTGACGCACACGTGTCAGTGGTTATGGAGACCAACTCCTGAAATGCTTTCATTATTGCTATTGTACAGTTTCAGATCCTTGTCAGCCGTAACTCGTAAAAAGTCTCCTCGTGATCTCGATCATTCTAGCGGCCAGGAGCTCGTGCGGGGAAGAGAAATGCCGACAAAGGCTTACGTGCCGGCCTGAATCAAGTATCCACCGTCGACGGGAATGGTCTGGCCATTGAGATACTGACAGGAGGCACAGAAGAGGATGGCAGCAGCCATGTCTCGATCGTTGCCAGGCCGTTGGCTAGGAAGTCCGCCTTTGTGCTCCTTGGGCATCTCACTCTTCTGATTGTCCCCGCTCTCTTGAGTAGTCATCTCGCTAGGGAAGACGCCCGGGGCAATACTGTTGACGCGTATCTTGAGCCCAGCTCTAGCAATCTCGGCCGATAGGAGCTTATTGAGGTGTACTTGAGCGCCCTTGCTCGCATTGTACGAGAAATGCCCTTGGGAGATTCGCACGAGACCTGAGATGCTTGTGATGTTGATTACCGTTCCAGACCAACCATGGTGAAGCTCTGTCGACTTTTGTAGGAGCGGGACAAACGCGGTGGTCATAAGGTAGGGGCCAACGACGTTGGTAGAGTAAAGGTCAGTCCATTCGTCGACAGTGGTAGGGTCGAAGAACTTCTCCTTCACTTCCTCAGCGGATTTCTCGCCGGATGTATCCGTCTTGGGGCTTGCGATGCCTGCGTTGTTCACCAGGATACAAAGGCACTTCTCGCGAGATTCGATCTCAGAGAAGATTTTCCTGATCAAAATTAACCACATTGCTATATACATAATCCAGGGAAGAGGAAGATGCTTTGCCTGCCAGTCTTCAATTGCGGGATACTCACTTGACACCCTCTTTGCTTGATACATCACCCACGATTGGAATGATCTGGCCCGCAATATCTTTGCCGTGCACCTCTGCGACCCGCTCAAGCTTCTCCTCGGTCCGACCGACAATGTATACCTTGGCTCCATTCACTGCGAGTGCCTGCGTGCACATCAAACCAATACCACTGCCGCCTCCAGTCACCAATGCCACCTTATCCTTGACGTCGAAGACATTTCCAAGCTGAAGATCCGCGTTGTTAGACATTTCGTGGTACGATCGCTTCGAGAGGTGGTCCTGTACTTGTTTGGTGCGGCTCAGGGCGGTCATGCGAAGGTTCTTTCGAGGAATTGGTGCCGATGAAGGAGCTCTTATATAAGACGCGCTTGCTGCAGATGGAGGGTGACGATTGTTGACGTCACAGTGAACATTACGCCCTAGAGTGCGCACAGCGCCCATCAGTGACCTCGCTGTTGCCCGAGGCGCGAACATTTTGCGCTCGAAACCGAACAGATGCGGTTGCAGCAACAGATAATACAGGGCGACATGCGAATGCTCGGAATCGGAGCGATCAACATAGGCAGGGCAAAGCGTATTCGGCGGCGGCCGGAGCCAAGATCAACATCGGAATTACATCATGGCCATCTAGCGCTGTTATCGTTATTTCTCCAAAGGCATAATGATTGTTGATGCTCCGGACGACAACGTGGTGTGGAAGAGAGGTCGTCGAGGTTCCCAATCTGAAGAGCTCAATGTTGCTTAGTCACCACCAACAAAATCTCGTCATTCGCGTAGTTCCTCGAGCATGTATGAGATAGTAGACGGGTCCTCACGTTTTTCGCTGGGAAGGGACGTGTATACTTTTCCATGTAGTATCCGATATAAGAGGTAATACAATTTCATCATATTCATGACCTCATCAGACATATTGCTGAATGTGTTCATCATCATTGTGCCCCCCATGGTATTTGTTGCTCCTAGCCTGGCACTTCCCCACAGAGTTACTGTGAAGTGCGCTCTCCCACCTCACGCTTTCTGAGCAAAGTATACCACCCCATAGCCAAGGCTATGATCAGGATTAGTGCCACCACCGGTCCTGCCGTGTAGTATTCGAGAGAAGGACCAGAGTCCCGTAGTCAGAGAGACGTCTCGGACGTCTTGTCACCCGCGTGTGGGATCTGTTGGTTCAGGTAAGACTCTAGATGATCGATCTCTTCTGGGTCGGCAGAGTGGACGAGGTTCCTGTATGAAATCGTTAGTACGGCGTACCAGAATGTACCAGAATGTACAGGCGAGAGCTCACTCGTAAGTCCTGAAGTCGACCGTGTAGCCTGCTTCTTTGAGCGCATCGGCGCTCATTTTGCCATATTTGTGAGCGACGACCTGATCCGCATCGCCGTGACCCATGAATATCGGCGCTGAATTGTACTATTAGCATGCGGTACCAGCCGTTCGGCATATTGCGCCTTACTGTTCTGATTCGGGCTCTCTGATGGGATCATGTCCTTGATCTTCTTCTGCAGAAGCAGATAGCAGCTCAGTCCGAATATACCTCCAAGCTGGGTCTTGTAGGTGACGCCCGAAAGCAGAGCCATAGCGCCGCCCTGAGAGAAACCGCCGATGACAATTCGATTCGCCGGAATGCCCTTGGCGATCTCGGCATCGATGAGCGAGTGGAAGTAGTCTTTGGACTTCACGATGCCCGTCTCATCTTCCTCGCGCCCAGCAAGGTCGTCGAGGGATTTGATGTCGTACCAGCCAGGCATTCGCATCCCCATGTTGAGGGTGATGGGGATCATGGGCGCATTGGGGAAGATGAAGGAGACCTCTTCGAACTTGCTCCGCCGGCGCCAGTTCTCGGCGAGGAAGAGCCTGCGACTATCTCAGCACTGGGCATGGTAGAGTGGAAGACGAGTGTCTACCATCCTGCCCCACTATCTCCCAAACCGTGAGCCACAATGACCGATGCGGTATGGCGTTTCAGCGCTGGAACAACGAGCGGGGTCTTGAGAGCCATCACGGAGGTAAGAATGGATGTGCAAACGAGGTCGTAGGGAGTGGACTGGGAAAGATATCATAGGACGCGGTATTGATAAGACGCGACGCTGCTGGGTGGATCTCGGCGCCTCGCGTCAGGGTTCCTGCAGAAAGGCCCAAGCTCCAATCAAGACGTCATTCAGTACACTACTGCCCCTGCATTCACAGAATAGTCACAGTCCATCCTCTCCGCTCTCGCCGGCACGATCTCCCAATTTATCGAAACCCCAGCGATTGAAAGCGACTCTAAACTTTCCCCCTACCTCACTTTCTTCCTCACAACTACCAAGCTGCATTTTCCCAACTACTTGCGCCTGGGATTGTTGAAGTCTGCCAGAGTGCAATTGGCCGCCTTCAACTCTTGCACTATGACCACGCGAGCCACCAGGGGTTCAGCCAGGCTGGCTGCACAACCATCAACCAAATCTGCAGAGCCTGTCCAACTTTCAAGCCCTCCAGCGACTCCAGGCCCTCAACAAAACAGCAGGAAGCGAAAAGCCCTTAAAGTTGAGAAAGAAGCTTCAAAAGAATCCACTGATGAGAAGAAAGTGGTAACACCCAAGAGCTCTCGCAAACGCGCCCGAACGACAGCGATCAAGGATGAGGATGTGAACGAGCTGCCACATAACCTGGGAAAAGTCCCTGTCTTAACACCAACAAAGGCCAAGGCCAGAATGAAGCGGAGCCAGGTGAACCAGAAAGCCGGACAAACCCTTGAATCATCATATCCACTGAAACAGAACCAAGAAAATGTGGACGATGTAGTCACGAAGTCGACAACCACGCCCAGAGCCTCCCCCAAGAAAGGCAAGAACAATTCCTATGGATTGACACCAGGCCAAACACCATATCCGAATTGGCCCCATCCTACGGCAGAAGAGTGTGCAGAGGTGGTTCGGCTTCTATCAACTGTCCACGGAGAAGTCAAGGCGCCAAAGACCATTCCCATACCGTCATTGAACATTTCCGGGTGTGGCGAGGTCCCATCTGTTCTGGACGCATTGATTCGCACACGGCTATCAGCCGCAACATCTGGCACCAACTCCTCACGCGCTTTCGCCGGTCTCGTTACGAAGTTTGGAATTCTACAAGAGGGCGTTGGGAAAGGCAGCGTTGACTGGAACAAGGTGCGCCTCGCTGATACGAAGGATGTGTTTGAGGCCATCAAAAGCGGAGGCTTAGCCGCCGTCAAGAGCAAGGACATCAAAGAGATTCTTCAGATGGTCTGGGAAGAGAATCAGGAACGCCGAGCTGGGCTGGTGTCTTCTGATGGGGCTCCTGGGTCCAACAACGAAGGTGAACAAGAGAAGGACGCAGAGGTCGCGAAAGCAGAAGAGAATGTTCTCTCTCTTGATCATCTGCATCTTCTTTCGACTGATGATGCTTTTAATGCCCTCGTAAAGTACCCCGGGATCGGCCCCAAAACCGCATCTTGTGTGCTTCTCTTTTGCTTGCAGCGCCCTTCCTTTGCGGTGGACACCCATGTGTTCCGGCTCTCTACGTGGTTGGGGTGGGTGCCACTCGCGGGTGATCCAGCAGGCTTGGCTCCGGGTTCCAAAGGTAATTTCGCTGGACCAACGCGCAATTCGACCTACGCGCACCTGGATGTAAGGATTCCAGACAATCTGAAATATCCACTACATCAACTGTTCATCAAACATGGCAAGACGTGCCCTCGCTGCAGAGCGATTACAGGCGAGAACAGTGAGGGATGGCAGAAAGGATGCGTAATTGATCACTTGGTGAAGCGCAGTGGGGTGAGGAAGGGCACCGGTGCCAGCCCCGTTAAAGGTCGCAATAAAGCCAACAAGAAGAGGAAAGTAGACGACGAGAGTGACGAGGAAAGCGACGTTCTGAGCGACCTTGTCAGTGATGAAGAATTTGAGGAGCAAGAAAGTGACTTCTCAGCCAACTGAAGAGTTCAAGCACTTGGATTAGAGTGCCGACGGGAATCAAAAGGACAATAGCACCGGTATCAGTACCACCAGCCGCGGCTGATTCAAGATCTTCGTACAAGAATGCTGTTGCATGACCTCTCCCAATCAAGCTAGCCTAGATTGGAAAGCCACTCTCGAGGTCTCTCCATGTGCCCGGACAAAACTCGGAATGCAAATCCCGGATGGGCCCTGTTTGCATGTTTCGCAATTACTGTAGAATGTTCCTTCCTGCGGAGTCCATGTCGAGAATGCGGAGAGGCGATTACCGGCAGAAACGACTACTACCGTTAATGACGATCCCATATGCGAGGCGAGTAAGAGATAGGGACGCAAAGCTTCATTCGATCTCGCGACAAGGGATTGTACCGAGAAACTGTATAGTGTTAGTTTTCGCAATTGGAGGAATATTCAGATTGCTGTTGCATTTGACACGTTCATTGGCCACAGTACCCTTGCACGTTTTTCCGCCCATATCAGATGGCAACGACAATATACGACCCTAGACAATAACAGATTTCCGATATTTGCACACGACACCAACTTTTAGGCCTATAACATCTACTGTGATTGATACCAGCGGGCAACATGCGGCACCAGTTACATATAAGAGCACTGTGTTCATAGACGCGACGACGTACTTGAACTGTTCCCTTGCTTCAGCCACACCCTTCGCATCATGTTGGTAACACCCTATGCTACGCTTGCGCTATTTGCGCCAAGCGTGTATGCCTTACTTCGGTTTTCCTGCTCACAGCTCGTTGTCGAACGTTTGGATCCGCTGGTAAATCCGGGTCAAACAGGCTCACCGCATCTGCACCAGATCATTGGTGGTAATGCCTTCAACGTTTCGATGGACCCTAATGCGGCGCCGTCCGACACTGCTACATGCACCACATGCACAGTACGAGCCATCTTGGCACTTTTTGTGCAAAGCTAAATGTGAGCAGTTTGCAGAAGACTTTTCGAACTACTGGACAGCCGTGATGTTTTTCAAAGCAAAGAACGGAACATTCAAAAGAGTCCCTATCAAAGGCAACGTCGGCTTTGAAGCGTCCTCGGGAGGCATGACGGTGTACTATACCCCGACTATCTCGAACACGGCGAAGGCGTCGGTCACCGCATTCAAGAAGGGATTCAGGATGATTATTGGTAGAACTCATATCAGCTTGTGGTTATTAGCAGGTTTTAACATCGAAACAGGAAATCCCACTTACCGGACCGAAGCTCAAGCGAAGCAGTTCCGCCAGCTCACCTACACGTGTCTGCAGAACGCGAACACTCGAACGGGGGAGACTTTGGCTTTCCCAACGAAACCATGCCCTGCTGGCATCATGGCTAACGTGAGATTTCCCACATGCTGGGACGGCGTTAACCTCGACTCACCCGATCACATGAGCCACGTAGCGTACCCTAGTAAGTCCAGATGTCTCCATCTAGTGTTGAAAAGCCAAAGCTTGGAAGGAAAAGTTGGGATCATCGCGACCATGATCTTTGGAAGGAGCCATGAGCGACTTTCGAGCAATACTCCTTGACTACCAGAAGACCTCACTAAGCTACGTTAACATCCTCGATGCTGCTCAAGTCGAATGTTACCGAGCTGAGGCAATCCCCGCGGCGTACTTAATTCTTGACCTCGTTTTCACTGCCATAGCCTACTGACTGATATTCCAACCTTTAGGCAGCGGGACCTTCGAGACCAACGGCCCATGTCCGAGCACGCACCCCGTCAAGGTCCCTCAACTCTTTTACGAGGTGATCTGGGACACGACAAAGTTCAACGACAAGTCTCTCTGGCCCACTGACGGCTCACAACCTTTTGTCTGGAGTTTTGGAGATGCGTAAGGCCTACCCTTCAGTGTTGTCCCTTTCCTGAGCTCATAATGACTAACCTGACAATACAGGACGGGCTACGGAAATCACGGCGACTGTGCGTAAACCCAGTGTGTAAAGTCTATGTCGAAGTTGCAGCGACTTTTGAGACAGAATAGTGTCTTGGAGCACGTACCAAGACATGGACATATCCTCCCCCTACCTCGTGAACATGCGCTGACTTCGTACTTTGATGTGCAGATGTGTTTGGCTGGAAGGGCGACGCGCTGCAAAGAGCAATGGACTCGAATTGCAATATTAATTGCCCGACGCTTAAGACGCAGACGATTCCCACAGGCAACAAATGCGCGCAGCAGCAGAAGGTGGTTGAGGATATTGATGGTTGGTTGACTGAGTTGCCGGGCGGGATGCCAGTGTCATAGAGATGTTGGTTATGATGTACGTGCAAATGTGGTGTAGATGATTACAATGGCATATGAACTCACCTACGAGCTTTGTTTCTTTGTCTAACTGTCATGTTTTCGTTGTATGAACCACCGTTAATTGTATTATGCATAGCTATGTTTGGACAAGTATAGTGGGAAACTATCAAGAGGTGCAGATAGGGCTGCCACCAGGGCATGTACCTGTTGTATCTCTACCTCTACCGCTTCTTACCTTTCCCCTTCTTCCCTTTGCTCTTCCCCTCGACCTGCACTTCCACAACTATTGAAGGACTAGGCTGACCCACCATCTCCTCCTCATCCTCCTTTTCTTCTACCCTTTCCGTTTGCTCGTGTTGCTCGTGATCCTGCACTACTTCGATCTCTTCCACCCTTTCCGTTTGCTCTTGCGGCTCGTGATCCTGCACTACTTCGATCTCTCCCACCCTTTCCGTTTCCTCTTGCGGCTCGTGATCCTGCGCCACCTCATTCTCCCTAGGTTCTTCCACTAAAACTTCCGTTTCGACACCCCTTCCTATATTCCTCTCCACCCTCTCATCCTGCTCCGCTTTTATATCCTCCCTCACCCTCAGCTTCTCCATCCTCTCGCGAAGCTCGCGCGGAACCGTGCGTTTCTGCGAAGCTACAACTTTCTTCCGCGGATTGGGTGTTGGCGCGGCCTTGTCGGGAATTCTACTCGCAGCGTTGTCGAGAGATCTACTTGCAGCGTTGTCGGGAGATCTATTCTCGGCGTTGACAGGCTTTTTACCTTTGTGTCTTCTGATGGTTCTGCGGCCGCGCGTGTCGTGGGAGAAATCGTACCAGGTCATTGTGTGTGGGTATTAGGTAGTATAGTCAGTAGGTGGATGAATGAATGGATCATATCTTGTGCGTGGAAGAGCGGGGTTTGGAGTGCGTGGTAGATGGGTTGTGTGGCATTTATACAGAGAAGAGCGCGAGCTTACACAAAGAAATTGTGGGTGTATCAAAGAAGGATGGCATTGATGATGGTGGACGTTGTGGAGTGAAGAACTGCACAATGTTGTTATTACGTATTTGAGGGCGTAGTGAAGTTCGAATGTACGCCATGCCTTCTCTCCAAACATGTTTCGAGTGCTCTATTCACTGGTATGTGAGCTATGAGAAGAGAGATTCAATCTTTCAAGCTTTGATCATCTGTATGCTCGGAACGTGAATATGAATGAAAAAAGCGGCAGTATCCGCAAAGCACAATTTGATCGTATGAATTCTATACTGGGGTGAAGAGTTGATGAAGGTGGTTGATACTACTAAACTTACGAAAAGCCTTTGCGAAGAGGTGTGTTCTTTCTCGCTTGTTGTGGCGATCTTGTAGGTATAATTGAACATGACTTCCACAAGATGATTGCAGATATCTTTGTTCACGGTAGCGAAGCGAGAGTGACTATGAGAACGTCATGTTAACATATTGTTTCAAGAACTTAATCTTCTAAGTTATAGCTTGAAGAGCGCAAAACATGTTTGGGGACAGCCTCAATTGGCTCGCTGTTTCCCGTCTTCATACTCCGCGTCCTCGTAGGAAAGTGCCCAGCCATGCTTATAATCTGTTCTCGTGAATCGACACTGCGTAGAGGTCTCATCCCATACATCTCCTCATCTCTCGACAATCCCTCTATCCTGCCTGATGCCATCTCTTTATCCATGCCGAAGTGGTAGCTCAAGGATTGCCGTGGCGCTGACTTAGCCGGATTCGTTGAAGATTGGTACGAATCGTCAGAGGAGAAGTAACGTGGTACTACGTGCTTGAACAAGGCTTTCATAGCTGGCGCGCAGGCTGCTATGATGCCGACCGATGGCTCTACGATGGAGGCGACGAGGCCTATGTCGTAGGTCTTGTCGGTGCTGGTGAAGCGTTCGTAGTAAAGGATCAATCGAGCGACGGAGACGGCAGTAGCACTTGTCGTACGTTAGTGTTGGTAAGAATATAGCAGCTTCATACACTCACATCCAACCCATGCTCATGATGACAACCACAGCGATTTTTGTCTTCTTTTCCATGTGCAAATTCCATACCATGGCAGTGGGAATAGGGATTATGATCAGATCCATGAATATACTCAAGCCACAGCTTGCCATAATGAATTCTAATGAATTGATACACTTTCCGTGCTTGATGACATCACCATTAGCGTCCAGATCTTGATCCATTGCTGGCCTCATGTAGGCATAGCGAATGGGTGAGCATTGAAAGATGTTAACAAAGGTCGTGGAGACCATGTAGCCAATGTTAATCCAGACTATGGTTGAACGACATCAGTAAACGAGTTACTAGTAAAGTGTTTGTGTGCAACTTACACACGATATGTAGGGCAATATGAATGGGCCACCTATTGTCCTTTACACGAAATAGGAACGCAATGATAGATGCACGAATAGCACCCATCATTGGGTGATAGAGCATCTGTACTGCGAAACTCCATTTAGCGGCTAGGAGCTGCTGATCAATTGTTTGCTTGACAAGATCAGAGCTGTGGTAGCCTGTGTTGCTGTGTATTATGTCTGCGCACTCATCAATATCTACCAAACCGTCTTTATACATCAAGCATGGTATACGTACATTCATACATAGTCAACGTCTGGCCTGTGAGAAGGAGTAACGATAGGTAGATTAGCCAATCATCCCATCCAAAATTCCTTCCCAAGTATCGTGACACCGTCCTCGCTCCTACGAAGATGGTGGCAAGCACCGGAAAAAGGCATATTATCACCAGTGCGTCGGTCTGTCGGCTCTGGCCCATCTCATCTAGCGGTCTCAAGGTAGGTGCTGCAACTTTTGGCTCGCAGCTGGACGCATGAGAGGGCTGGAGGTTCGAGGATCTCGAGGAATCGATGAACCGGGACGGGGAAACCGAAACGGCTGTCAGTCATCTTTATGGCGTCTTCTGAGCAAGGGCTCGGTGCTCTCTTACGCGAGCCAGACCAGGTGATGGAGACAATCGCCTGCATCATCGCGGCAGGACCAGCTACTATTCGGCAAAGATCGAATGGATATGCCGGCCTTACGACCATGATGGGTGCGCCCGCGTGAGGCATCACGACTCGCATCTCTCGGCGGATCATTGACGACGAGGATATTGAGTTGCCGCTAAGCATTTTGGGTCAGCGCTATCGAGTGCTAGAGTCCAGAACGGCTAGCTGCCGTCGTCGATCCAGGGACGCGTCAGGTTTTTGGTCCAAACTCCTAAACATCAAAAACGGGACCTGCAGAAGGTTCAACAGCCGGCCCCGCCTGTGAGACCGCTGAGTACGCTAGAGGCTAGACTCCGTGGCGACACACGCCGCTGGCATCAGTATTTGTTCTTGCCCCTCTCCTTGAGACCCCAACTGTACTATCGGTTCAACATTCTATGACATAGGAGGCACGGCAGCGGCGGTCTATTGATATTGACCTGTATCACGGCTATAGGGCGCCGATTACTGCCGGTTTCGAGCTCTTCTCCTCCGGGTTGCTGACTACCCTCTGGGGTGTTCGGATCGCGCGTTTTTAGCAATGATCAGCCTAGCGACTAGGATGAATCAGAACGCCGAGGAGCTCATCTCTCATGGTCGTTTAACTTCCATGGACATGCAGCTCGTTGACTATTTACTCCACTCCCCTATCTGCGTGTCGAAGTCGACGGAATTGTTCAACTCGAGCCCTCGAAGCTCGCCGTCACGGTAGACCTCTGTGGAGGAATCGAGGAAAATGAAGATGCCTGGAACAAGGATCAAAGGCCAACCGCCGATCTCCACTTCTAGAATGCTGACCTCCATCATTCTCTTTGGCGCAAACTCATATGCGTCTCCAGTGGTCCCAAGATCGCCGTCTGGTTTGAAGCATTTCGTAGAGTCGAGCCTCGAAGACCTCTCATCTGCGCTCACCAGATTGTTCTCACCGCATTCCTCAACTCCAACCAACACAAGAACTTCGCGATGTAAAGTATACCCGGGCGACACCGCCTGGCCTTCGGACGAAGCGTGGAGCAAACTCAACGAACTGACCGAAAACCGCCTTCTGGTCAAACCGACGCCTCAAGCAGCAGTGTGCTACCCCAATGAGGCAGTGTATGATGCTGAGGAATGTGCGAGTCTTACTGCAACATGGAACAGCTCTTACTCGCATTACATCCATCCAATCGAAATGATGTCTCCCGTGGCACAGGGGATGACATGCTTGCCGCCCAACGTATTTGACACTCACAACTGCACACGTGGGGGCTTTCCCTTGTATGTCATCAACGCAACAAAACCGGAGCATGTGCAATTGGGTGTCAACTTTGCGCGTAACACTGGCATTCGTCTAGTGGTCAAGAATACCGGACACGATTTTCTTGGCAAATCGGGAGGCAAGGATGCTCTCAGTATCTGGACCCACCATTTCAAGGACATTGAGTATATCGAGGAGTTCGTTGATGACAAGATTGGCTATTCTGGACCAGCTTTCAAGGCAGGTGTTGGTGTTCAGGCCTTTGAAATCTACAAGGCTGCATATGAAAAGGGCAAGACAGTCGTTGGAGGTGAGGGCGAGACTGTCGGTATCTTTGGGGGGTACATTCAGGGTGGTGGGCACTCGCCTCTTACCTCACTCTTTGGTACTGGAGCTGACCAGGTGCTTTCCTTTGACGTGGTCACCGCGAATGGCACCTTTGTTACCGCTAACTCGACCTCATATCCTGATCTTTTCTGGGCCATGCGTGGCGGGGGAGGCAGCACTTTCGGCGTCGCGACAGCCGTAACTGTCAAAGCCCATCCGGACATGCAGACAACAGCATCTCGTTTCTCTTTCACATCCGCCAAGATCGGCAACGAGACTTTCTGGGCCGGAATCCGTGCTTATGTCGACTACTTCATTCCCAACGCCGATGCTGGGACGTACTCATACTTTACTTTAATCCCAAACGTATGGACCGGAATCTTCACCTTCAACATGTCGCCCTTCTTCGCCCCAAACAAAACTCTGAATGAGACACAAGCCCTTCTCCAACCCTGGCTATCCCGTCTCGCCAACCTAAATATCAGCGTCGACCCCAATATCACACATTTCGACTCCTTCTACACTGCCTGGCGCAGCTCGTTCCCGCTCGAAACCGTCGAGAAGATAAACGCCACAACCGGCTCCCGCCTGTTCCCACGTGCAAACTTCGAAACTGAAGAGAAGCGCGACGAGCTCTACCAGAACCTGCGCCAGTCGAGCGAGAACAATCGCGTTCAAGTCCATTTTAACATCAAAGCCGTCGATCCTGCCAATGCCGACAACGCGGTCAACTCAGCTTGGCGATCGAACATCTTGTTTGCTCAGCAGGCGGTTCGGTGGCCGCCGAATGGCACCGCTGCTGAAACGCTCAAGATCCGTCAGGAGTTCCAGACCGGTGACATGCAAAGGTGGAGAGACATCAGTCCTGGCGCGGGATCTTACCTAGCTGAAGCCGATCGTCTGGAGCCAAATTTTGGCCAAGCGTTTTGGGGGAGCAAGTATCCGAGGCTGCTTGAGTTGAAGAAGAAGTTGGATCCGGAAGATGTGTTTTTCGCCACGACGAGTGCTGGTAGTGAGAGGTGGAGGGTCGAGAGCGTGGACGGGCTGCCTAATGAGAATGGGAAGTTGTGTCGTGTGGAGGCTTGATTGCTGTTGACTCTATTTCGTATGTTTTCTCTCATTCGTGTGTACATCTTTCAGAAACAATGAGTCACGAGGTGACGGTCGAAAAGCAGTTTGATGAAATGCCGTTGAAGATAATCGGTATTAGTGGCACAGCGTCAGACCTAAGTAATATAATCTATATTTTCCACCTTGAAGGTATACTTTCCTTCCTAATGTAACTGGTAGGTCGAGAACCTGTAGCAAGATCACCTGCCGCTCTTGAGACGGAGAACAGTCTCATATACAACTCGCTTCGTCCCTCCTAACTGTCTAATACACACCACATTCATTCTAACAGCCTGTTTGTTTTCCTCACCTCAAAATGACTAATACCTGGCACGCGAAGCGCCCGAGCGACGAGATGAAAGCTTTGGAAGCATTCGCGAACAGTACGTACCATGTTACGTTTGAAGAAGCTCAATTCTTTAGGAGGCAGTGGCGACTTACAAGCGAGTTCGTTTTATTGGTCGTCCAGCCATGATGCGTCCAGATCGTCCAAAGATATATGTCTGCAGCGCCTATTTGCAACGCACCATTGTCAGCCAAGATGGAGGATTTTCATTCGACAAGCACCTCCGTCAGCATATGAAACAGGAGGATCTCAACTCTAATCAATCAGGATGTGAGGTGACATCTGGAGGCATGCAGGCTCTTGTTCTTCTGCAAGGTGGATACGGAGATGCATAGCTATGAACAGCATGGCTAAGCGATCGAGAGTATCTGTAGGTATTGTCTTGTAATCAAATTATTGACGGTGAGTTGGGTGGGTTCCCTGGGTGGGGTCTAGTCATGGATGTGATAAACAGATCACGCGATAGCTGCTTCGAGACGGCCCCGGGGTGGTCAGTTCACATGTGCACGTGCGTAGAGGCTTAGCCGCGCAGCTGCATGGCTGGCGGAAACCTGCCACCCCACCATCTTCTCAACCGCTCCAAAAGATCCCGAGATATCGAACATCCCCCAATGCCTCCATACTGTCAATGAATCTACATTCTAAGAAATGTCACTGTCTAGCGCGTCGATCTGTAAGGCCTGTGCGAAGTGCCTCTCACAACTCTCCGTCCCTTGTACTCGGGAAAAGATCGAATGGTTTTTGGGTTTCACGTTCCCATGGTCGCCGGTTGGTCCTCCGAAAGCATCCTATCAACATCTGAATGTAGATAGTGTTCATCAGGCAGCGTCGGAGGGGTGTCACCTATGCTTATACATCAAGCTCATGGATCACGAAGGTTGCTGCAAGAAGGCTTCTCAAGTTCCATTCTTCTTCCATGCCTCTGGTAGCAGGGCTACCCGTACCCTCTTAATCGATCATGAGTGTGGTAACAAGCAAAGTTTTCGCCTTATGTATTTTCCGATCAGCATCAAAGTCAAGGGTAATGCAACATTTCTTTCAACCTGTTCTTGAAGGACTAAGTTCTAACCCTCCTCAGCTTCGGAGATACTCGATGCAAGCATATTTGGCGAAAGTACTCAATCAGCACATTGTCAAGCACTAGCGAGTGGATGGATGCACTCGTGTAATGCGTCACATAGTCGTTGTGCAGCTAGACTGAAGAAAATGACAAACCTAGAAAGCAGCCAACTCCCTACACGCCTCCTCGACCTTCAAGGAGCACACATGACCCCTTATATTCGATTAGTGCACACAAAGACCGAAAAGATCAATGACTCGTACGTCACATTAAGCCACTGCTGGGGAGCAAAACAACTTATTAAATTGACGACCGCGAATATTGAGCAATTCTCCCGAAACATCGAGATAAGAAGCCTTCCTCAAACGTTCCGCGATGTCATTGAAGTTTGTGGTTGGTATAACCGTGAGTTTTCACCAAATGGGTCAATCATTCTCTACTAACTTGCTTAGTTCGGTATATTTGGGTATGTCGTTCATGCAGGGCATATTGTGTCCTTTCTAATCCAAATACCAGATCGACTCTCTTTGCATCATTCAGGACTCCGAAGCCGATTGGAATACGGAATCAGCTGCCATGAAAAGTGTCTATTCTAACGGCATATTGAACATCGCGGCGAGT
Source organism: Lophiostoma macrostomum CBS 122681 (assembly GCA_010405375.1). Taxonomy (NCBI): domain Eukaryota; kingdom Fungi; phylum Ascomycota; class Dothideomycetes; order Pleosporales; family Lophiostomataceae; genus Lophiostoma; species Lophiostoma macrostomum. The sequence goes on along the minus strand of MU004344.1, from coordinate 44,622 downwards.
TCTGCTGTCGATAGCAGTTGTGGCCTTTTCGCACGGAGGCCCCCTCATCTTAAGGCTCCCTTGGTTTTGGACGTCCCAAAACGTGGCGCACGTGTGTTACACATAACCATGGACACCCTTTCAAGATCAATCACGGATGGGCCCCTAGCTTCTAGAGGCTGGGTATTACAAGAATGGCTTCTTGCTCCACGAGTGCTCCATTTTGGCAAACAGCTGTTCTGGGAGTGCCCAGAGATGTTGGCTTGTGAGACTTACCCGCAGGGAAGTCCTGACCGAAGCTTGATTCCAGAACCCTACCTCTTCGCTCTTAAAAATTCAGTCTCATCTGTGATATCTACGCCCGACAGTCAGCTGACATCGCCCCAAGAGAAAGCTGGAGTCTACCAGGCATGGAGAGACATATGTGGGGAGTACTCAAGAAGAGACTTAAGCGTGGGCTCGGACAAGATTGTCGCTCTCTCAGGAGTTGCCAACCTATTCCAGTCAATACTCAAAGACACATATATGACGGGTTCTTGGAAAAGCACATTTATCTCTGACATGTGTTGGGTTGTTGCGTCCCAGAGGCGTGCTTGGCATTCTTTAAACGTTGGGCGGCAAACGTACTCCATGAAACCTGCACGACCCCCTGAATATGGCGCGCCGTCCTGGAGTTGGATGTCCGTAAGCGATCAGATATTTTGGAGTAAACGTGACAGGTCCCAGGAACTCGCAGTCTTATGCTGGCCCAATCGCAGTCGTAGCCACAACGAGCCTATTTCCCCGCAGAGGAATTTCGTCACCGTGCTTGGAGTGCTTCGACCTGTAAAATGGAAGCTCATTCCGATTAATGTGGGCACACATCCGAAATTCCAGTTGTTCTGGGACGGGTTTGAGGCCTTTGAATTTGTCAGATGGCGGACCATATGGCTTGATGATTTGGGTGCCAAGTCGTTTCCGAGTGAGGAGATATTCTTCCTTCCTCTATTGATAAGTGGATACTTGGGAAGTTCAATTGAGGGAGTAATTCTCTGTCAGGCCGGCAGAAATCATTACCGTCGGATAGGATACTTCAACTTGGATGAGTATGGAGTACTTGGGGCCTTATTCTTTGAACTGAAGTCTCCAGCTACAAGGCTCAGACATCCATGGAATCATTTTCGGAAACGCGAAAAGAAAATAAATCCTGATAAAGGACCGTGGCTCTTCGACACCCTTTTCGGCCAGAACACGCCAGATGTCTCGGATCCCGACCAGTCGCGTAAACCCAAGGGTTGGCAAGTCCAAGACATCCAACAAGCACTTGGACCATACGATGAATCGAAGTTCCGCCCCCTGGAAGTTCAGGAGATTCAGATTGTATAACCTTGGATCCAGTACGAAATTAGGGTCGGGCTCACCCGTACATAATGTTGCAACACCGGCGCCAGCCTACATCAGCCGGACCTAAGCTCGAGTGCGGAGCAAACAATTCTCATCGCTCGTCCAGCGAACTAAAGGGGGGAGGGAGCGTAATCGACCAAAATCTGGGTCAATCCGCATAGATCGTGAGGCGGGCTGTGGGAACGTTGTCCTGTCCAAAAGCGAGGTCCGCGGAGGGCTTTGATTCTTGTCAACTTATCCGGCGTTACTGGTTTTACATATGGGTATCATCATAAATGTAAGGGGCCGTATGGTGAGACCCCCAGAACTGAGGACACTAATGGGCCTTCAAGTGATGGTAGAAGCTGCTGTCTAGAGAATATTAGAGCAATTAAGTAGCAGCGTCAGTTGCTTCCGTGGGTCGTCGAGCAAAACGTGTTCACAGTGAGCCGCATCCGCAGTATTAGTCCATAGTGAGCAGATATCGGGCTATGGTATCTGAAATTGAGACGTTCAATGGCGTTATAGACAGTATAGCCTTTATACTACTATAAGTCAGCGAAAATGCTTTATATAATAATAATAATAAAAAGTAGCAGCGTAAATATAAACAGGTTCGTTATCTCTAAGAGGTTAGATGTGATAAAGAAAGTACCGGTATAAGATAAGTAAGGTAATCTAGCGCCCTATTACCTCTAGTGGCGAGCTCTGGATCACGCAAAATTTGAAGAATGCTGAATCTCAGGTTTGGATTCTTTAGTGTAAATCTGGCCTGGCAAAACGAATACTGGGAGCATTACCAAACAGACCCTGAATTGCCTACCGACGGAGGGCTCGACAGAAGTGCTGGACTTTCATCACATCAGTTCGCTCTTGAGTGAGCTGTGATGACAGAAGTCCCATGCCCAGTAAGACCTCGGACATGCGACTGGGATATCTTGCAGTGTATCTTCATACAAGCATAGAAACCTTGCACACAGCTGTTCCGAAGAATGGCAAAGAGAGGTAACGTCCCATTCCCTATGCGCCAACCTCCTCTTTCTTTTTCTCCTCCTTCTCCACAACATCCACGACGAATGCACCGCCCAAAAGAATTGCCGGCTCCGCGATGTTATGATGCTCATAACTGCCTCTCCATTAGCTTCTTACCCCCACTCACCCACTCACTCGCACAACTCACCTCAACGTCCCCACACCCCCGGCCTCCAGTATCAAACTCGGATTATCCCTCAACTCCTTCCCAATCCACCTCGCCGCAAAACTCCTGAGTATATGCCCATGTGCCACAATCAACACATCATTCGGCTCGCCCTTCTCGCCCTTCCACCCCGCCTCCTTCCCAAACCTCCCCTCATGCCACTTGGTCCTAATCTCCCTAACAAACGCATCGAGCCTCTTCTCCACATCCTCAGGCGCCTCCCCGCCTTCACACCCATCGCGCCAGATATCCCACTCCTGGTCAACGTTGATCCCGCGCTCTTGCCGGGACGTCCGGATCTGCGCCGACGTGAGCCCTTCGTAGTCGCCGTAGTCCCATTCCCGGATCGCGTCGGTCACGGAGATGGACGCGTTTGTGCGTATGTCGAGGGAGGGGTGCGAGGCGGGTTTTTGGTGCCAGGGGTACCGGTCGCGGCAGCCGAGGTCGAGGAGCTCGAGGGTGCGTTGGGCGCGCCGGCGGGGTGAGACGTAGCTGGTTTCTTACTTAGCTAGTATAGCAGATTTCGTGTTGGAAGGTTTACATGTGTGCGAGGTTTCCGGGTACGATGAGTCTGTCGTCGCCGACTAATGCTTTGCCTGTTGCTCGGATGCGCTTTTCGCCGTTGGCGGTTAGAGGGATGTCTGTTGAGCCTGTGTGACGGCCGTTCAAAGACCATTCCGTCTCGCCGTGGCGGATGATGAAGACTCTTGGATCGGGCATTTTGTGGTGTACTCAGACAATGTTGGCGGGGAGGAAGAGAGAGTAGGAGGGTCAATTGTGTCCCCGTAGGTCTACAAGATACGCGCAACCGATTACGCCTACAAAGTAACAGAGAGCCGAGCAAGGAGAGCCGATATTTCCCAAAACGAATGTTAGTCTGAGTAATGTCGGAATGGTATAGTAGCTTGGGCATAGATGACGATAGCGGGGTAGCTCGTTCCTGGAAGGCCCCACCATTACGCATCAACCAGACTTGGTTCAGTCAGCCTGATATAGCCCTTTGTAAGCCGGACATGCATTGAAGTGGTTTATGATCGCATATCAGTTAGGATTTCCCGTTCCTCTAAATACTTGCCTTTCACGGGTAGCTGTCTGATATCGCCCATGAGAGTAGGGCTAGGCACGCTCCGATACGCTCCCAGAAATTCGAGACAGGATGGTGACAGCGAACAAATTGTTGATGAGTCTATGATATTTGAATATCTACTCGTCGGCAACACACTGGTAGTAAAAGTCTGCTCAGAGTCAGCACGTTGTGTAGTTTCGAATTGGAGGTGACTCTGAGAAGCATCTGCCATACCATTCTGCAATACACATTGTGCGCCTGACACACATCTGGTGCAACCATCCCACGGTTTTCCATCATAAAACCCTCCACATTGATAGTACAGAGGTACGGGACATGCGGTGCTACTTGGCCCTGTGGTTGGTTCGGTTCTCGTGGTCTTCAATGCCGTTGTCTTGATGGTCTGTTCCTTATGTCAGCTTATGTTTGGTATTATAATGACCTCCCGTTCTATAAAGAGAGTACTGGGTACTCAATGTGTACCTTGGTTGGTGGAACTTCCGGAGTGGTAATCAGCTTCGTATTTGTACTGGTCTTCTTTGTGGAAGGACTTTCTAATGTAGTGTATGTCGTCGTTGTACTTGTTTTTTTCGTTGTCGAGGCTGTTGTGGTTTTCTCTGACGTTGTGGTCTTCTCTGTCGTGGTGGACTTCTCCGTCGTGGTGGTCTTTGCCGATGTGGTCTTGATTGTCGGTAATCCAGGCACGTTGACACTAGTAGGTAGATCGAGCGTTGTTGGCGGATAGTCGGTACATTTCGGACCCAGGCAGGTAATGGTATAAGTCTTGTCTTTTTGACGTTCCTCTAGTTGATTTGCATGTGGAGCCTGTGGACAATCAGTATAAGTCACAGGTATATTGCTATTGTTGATCAAGTCATACCGCGAGACAGAGCGCGATGAGGGATGAGAAGGCCACTGATAGCGTGAGTGTTTTCATGGTGGGAGAATATCGCAAGTCCAAAGGTCGACGTACTCGGATAGAATTGACGACTATACCTTGCATCTTATACCTCAATCGACATACACAAGGTTCCTTGGAGCTCGAATGCAACAAAGAAGTTGCTCTGCATGCTTGATGTCGACAAATTGTCTCAAGCACATACCCTATCTCTCGTATCGAAGCCTGCACCACTAGTTCGCGATCCATGCTCCCTTCTAGCTGCATGACAGATATCAACCTGCAGCACATACACGGCGCCGACATGAGCCGCGGAGCAGTTAGGGTGCCACGCAATTGGTGTCTGAAGGATGACGGCCATTGATAGCTTGATGAACCCGAGGGAGCGTCTGCTCCGCGAATCGTTCAAATATCATACTGTGTTGCGAATGGAGACAGGTCTTGCAGCGGTCTTGAGCGGTTGTACATTGTCTTCATTCTATCCAATCCCGATTCATGACGGAGCAGTGGCCTGTTAGGTCATTTCCAATCAGGAACATGTCTGTCCCAGTCATCGAAATAGAGATGTCGCCCCAAGTACCGAGCTTGCGAAGTTCGAGAAGCAATTTGTGTTACTATTTTCATCTGGAAGCAAGCATGTCCCTTTATCCGCATATTGAGGCAGCCATCTACCCAGGCGAACTTGAAAATGGAGATTGCCGAGCACGCGCTTCTGGACGAAACAAGATACAAGATAGTCGTACGAGGCGCTGATGAGAGCATTGCCAGGCTTGCCGTAATTGCAATATGTCTTCAACCGGGCTTGACGCTCCCCCGGAACAAACCGCGAGACTGTTACCGACAACGATTACAGACGGGATACATATTTGTTCGGTTGCCTCTGGCGAAGTTCCAGATCCCTGGTCCGGACCGAAGGACAGGTCCCAGGTGTTCGGCATCATACTGGGTTCAGGTCGCGGGAGGGGCAAATTGCGGGATGGATAGCACAAGGACAGGTGAGATCCAGCAGGCTGGCATGATCTTGGAGGGTGGTACGACCTCCAGAATACTTGCTTGATCTGTAGCAGAAATGGTGTATTTTCTCACCAATCTTTCCAACCCGACATCATGGCTCGTCTCTGGTCTGGAATGCGACTACATATAGTCGCCAATGCGGTCCATGCACGACTGGGTGGGTTCCTGTATGTCAGACTGCATGGGGTACCAAGTTGCTTGTTCAGATACCGGATCCTCTTTCAAAGTAGCGATCGAGCAGGATCTCTAGCCATAGCGAGACCACCCGCGCTCAGAGTACGACACGGCTCTTTAGTGAGAGCCGTCGTTTGGCGCAATTGCGTTGCCGAGCAAGTCCCCAACTCTAATCCATTTCCTTACTTGTACGGCGCCCGAGGGCTTGAGCTTTCTGTAGTATCCGTCTTCTTTTCCTATGATCTCGAAGCCTCGTTTCTTGTACCATTCTAGACCCTCTTCATTGGCCTCCCAGACATGGGCTGTGACGCACTTGACACCATGTTCTCGCGAAGCTTTGGCAATGATCTTACTCAGCAGGTGTATTGCTATACCGTACGATCGGTAAGGAGACAGCACACCAATTGTCGATATGTACAGATTTGCTGAGGGTAAGATTCGACAACGGATCGCGCCTATAAGCCGTGGCTTCTCCATGGTAGTTGTTGAAGACTCGGTGTTTGAAGGCGCATGATGCCACAAAGCCATGAGGGTGATGCTATGGTGAGGCTCCGTCATCGTCTCAGCGTAGAAAGACTGTGGATACGCTATAGGTAGCAATAACGCGTTGAGTCGCTTGAAACCAGGTATCAATTCTTCTGAAAGAGGCACCATCTCTATGTTGGAAACCAGAGGACCAAGAGAGAATGCACCTCCTACGACAGCTGACTGCGATGTTACCACCAAATCGGAAGTAGGACCCTGAAGATGTCCGTTCCCTGGCGACACCGTGCTGTCAGGTGACGTGAAGGGCGACAGGATGCTCGACTTGCCCTCGTTATGCGTGGCGATAGGGGCCTGCTTGACAGCCGCCGGCTTCTTCAGCCATGTCATGAGTGAGGACTGCGGCATCGTGTGGGTTCGGAAAACTTCCGAGAAGTCTGGTAAAGCTTATAGAAGACTAGCCGATCCTTCAGTTGCAATAGTACGATATTAGTAGTCGGCACGCCTTTTCAGACACGCCCTCGACAGCCCCGAACGGATTTTGCTCGAGGGTCCACATGGTGATGTTGGAAGCGTGGTGTTGACTGTACGCGCGACGCCTTCCCTCGCCCAGCTAGCGTGACTGCCGAACGCCAAGCTCAAGCCCCGACTTCTGCCAGCTCCTACGACGGCAGCGCAGAGCATCCAAGACGTCGCGCGACACGAAAATGGGAGCAGAGAACTCCAAACCCGCCAGCCAGGTCTCACAGCACGTCTTCTCATCGTACGTCACTGTCCCCTGGGCCAATGGGCGCGCAAGCCGCAACTAGACGGGACTGACACTTTTTGCGCGCAGAGACACCCCCGTCCGCTTCTCCAATGAATTGGTAGACTCGTTACAGAAAAACACAACTGTAAGCTTGAAATTTCCACGACATTCTCTACAAACACGCCGATACTAATACACGACCAGACCGACTCCACCCGATCGAAGCAACAAGAGCTCCAGTACCAGCTCCGCTTGACCTCCGAACTCGAGAAACTGCGCGACCAAGAAGCCCAGAACCTTTCAAAACTCACAGAGTCTCTATCTGCGGAATCAGACAAATCAGAAGAGCCGTCGCTCACGGAGAAGCTCAGTGACGCCACATCGAGTTCTTCCACCCTCGCGGAGAAGCAGAGACAGAAGGATATGAGCCGAGACAGCGTGACCAAGGAAATTGAGGCGCTGAGAACGAAGCTGGATGCAAGGAAAAAGCTTGAGCAAGCGGATCCGTCGTTGAACAAGGCGAAAGAAAATGTGGTGGCGTGCTTGAGGATGCATGACCGGCGGCCGCTGGACTGCTGGAAGGAGGTGGAGACTTTCAAGAAGGAGGTGGGTCGACTTGAGAAGGATTTCGTAGAGAAGACCATTCGGTGAGCGTTGGTGGCGTCGTATGCTGTCTGTGAAGGCCTAGGCGTCGTCTCCAGATGTGACCTGAACGAGCTCAAGTTCTTTAATTTGAGGAAAACATGCATCCAGTTGCACTTGCCAGTCTTGTAGGTCACCAAGGCTATGTATAGGTAGAGCAGATTCTTCTGTCTTGTATGAGTCACTGGGGCGTGATGTTTGCTTTGCCATATCTCTGTCAATACTTGTTATTGATATGGGGCAAATTTCCCTGCTACACACCGTTTCCCCGTTGCTATTTACCGCCTTCACTCCTAGATTGGCTGGATTTCCTACAAAGAGGGGTTCTCTTTATCTCCAAATTTCCAAAAACCAACCGTACCTTCCTCGGCGCAGCCTACACTCTCACTCTTCTCTTGAGCCTCGGGGAAGTTTTTGGCTTCTCTGAACAATTCTCTTGCCTGTGATTGCCCACAATTGCTTGCTTGACTGGGTCTTTCGTGGCGAGCATTCCTGCTTTTCACCAGCAATTTTCTTGCGCACAGGTGAAGGTGAACGGCAAGCGGACTAGAAGGTAAACCAATTTCCACTCTTCTTCCCTAAACCCCGCACTCATCCTCCCAATCCCATCCAATCCCTCAATCTGCTGCAAACTTGACCGAAAAGCCTGAGAAGAGCGTGGCAAGTTCCTTGAAGCATCTCACTAAAGGGCTGGTACGTCGCTTCACAACCAACAACAGGATTAGAACGTGGAAGATGTCTTTGGGAAACTTCAGTCAGCCATTCCTTGTCGACTCCGACGATGAGGGCGAAGACGATGAGTTAATCGAGATCTTAAACGGCGGTGAGTTTGCATCGCACATTCATCTGGAGTGCTGTCGAAGCTTAATTCAGAAATACAGATGACTCGGACGATTCTGCTGATCTCGAGGAGATCACGCCACCTCCAAGCCTACGAGGCTTAGGAAAGTCCCGACGCAGTCCGCCGATCATCAAGAATAGAGACGTTGTATTGCCCGAGGTCTCCATTGCGAGCTACTGTGTGCAGGATGGCACACTTATCCAGATTAAAGATACGGTTGAGTTGCAAGACAACGCGCATCAAGACGACGACGGCTTGCACTCTGGGGACTTTCTGCGGGTGACGGATATCGTTATCAACCAGGAAACCGATGAAGTCAAACTCCGAGGCTACAGGCTGCGACTCACTAAATATCTCAATGGACTTTTGGCTCGTAAGTTTGACATAGAGAGACAGCTGTCAGATTCTAACAAACTCCTAGGGAAGCTTAATGAATTGGTCATGGTGCTTCATGTCACCGAGGGTGATCGTCGAGACCCCTTCATCCAAGGACAAATAGAAGTTGCTGTCAACGCCGTCTTGAGAAAGCGAGAATGTCTAATAACATCGAAGCCCTACAACGTCGTTAATTGTCGACACGCGCTAGACCACAGTCTTTTCAAGGCATTGCATAAAGAGGAGCTCAAACGAGCTATCTTCCACCAAGGCCGACTGGTATGTCGTTGGGTGAATATTCTCGTCATGCAAGAGAACGGCAAGAACTACAACGGCACGCTTCGCGGGATATATCGGAGGGAAGTGGATGACAGCTCGAGCACTCCTCAACCAACAATCGCGACGCCTAGCATCAGTCGGCGTGGCAGCTCAAGAGGCTTCATCGACGACGCGGAAGACAACGACGATGCTATCGTATGGGGTGATAGCAGCACGAAATCTAATAGCACAAGCCCTTCGAAGAAGCGCGCCCGCTCTGACTCACTCGAGGAGTTAGGGGAGTTCCGGCGATCAAGGCGTACACATCGTATACCTGAGCCAACCAAGCCGGCCACGTATACGTTTGGCGATTGTTTCTGTGGAGCTGGTGGTGCCTCGACAGGTGCATCGCAAGCCGGTCTTTTTCGACAATGGTGTCTTGACTTTGACCAAGCGGCGATGCAGTCATACCATCAGAATCATCCTAGGGCGGAGATGTTCCCGATGAACGCCCACGACTTCCCGGACTCCATTCTTAGTACGAGAGAAACCATCAATTGGAGTAGCCTGAGTCCTGCGGTCCTAAAGGAGCTGAACAAGCTCCGGGTAGACATCCTGCATCTCTCGCCGCCATGCTGCTACTTCTCACCCGTGCAGTAAGCATTAACGAGCATCGTAAAGCTGTTTCATACACTGACATTGCGCAGCACTATTCCTGGACAGAATGATCAAGCCAACTTCGAGGCCATGTTCACGGTCGGCGCCATCGTCAAGAAGATCAAGCCTCGCGTTGCCACGTTAGAGCAGACGTACGGCCTCTATAGTTCAAAGGAGCATCAGAAGGTTTTCTTTTGCCTGATGAGCGACTTCAACGAGGCTGGCTACGACGTGCGCTACAAGATACAGGACCTGGCAGAGTTCGGTTTACCGCAACGTCGCAAGCGTCTCCTAATGATTGCAGCTCGGTAAGTCACCATGTCCTCCCCTATGGCCAACTACGTCATATTCTCCTTTGTAGCAGACTACTAATATACTTATAGACGCGGTCAGCCTCTTCCTCCCTTCCCCAAACCCACCCACGGCGACGCCAGCTCCGGCCTCAAACGCTTCTTCTCAGTCTACGACGCCCTGGACCCGCTCCGCCGCATGAGTCCCCTGGCGGCCCCCGACCCCTACCACAACCCCGACGACCTGAAGCGCATCAAAAAGGAGCCCTACGAGCCGCGCAACAAGCTGCTCAAAGGCGCCATCACCAAGAACGGCGGGGACAGCTACCACTACTCGGGCACACGCAAGCACACCGCGCGCGAACTCGCCCTCTTCCAGTCGTTCCCGTGGGACTACCAATTCTGCGGCCCCCAGACAAAAGCCAAAGAGCAGATCGGCAACGCCTTCCCGCCCGTCATGGCCGCCGCGCTGTATCGCAGCATCGCGAAGACGCTGGAGGCGTACGACCGCGGTTTTATAGAGGCGGAAGACGATGTCTGCGATGTTGAGCAGGCGCTCGCACTCCTGGATATCGAGATCCCTGGCTCACAGGACACGCCGATCGATCTCATGGACCCGGTCAAGTTCCCTGTGCCGGCACGCTTCAGGTATATCACGCGGAGCCCCGAGGCCTCGCGGGCGACGACGCCGGTTAAGCGTCGTAGTGTGTTTGGCGGGGGCACGGATATTGAGCCGGAGGTGGCGAGGCAGCCGAGGAAGAGAGTTACTAGTATGGCGGATTCGCGGATGGGGAGGAGGAGGAGTAGTAGTAGCAGTGGCGGGCTGGAAGATCTGCAGTTGACGACGGAGGAGAGGGCGTGGTTGGCTGTGGAGAATTGGGGGTGGGGTGAGCGCGAGTGAATGCGAGTGCGTCTTCTCTGGTGGACATTGTGGTATGGGTTGTAGATGAGGTGTGTGTGATATGGGAATGGGAATGAGGCGTTTGGTCGACGGGTTTGGTGGGAGCAATGGGTGACCGGTGTCTACGAACGGGGATCTTGCGAGGTTCTCATCCAGTGTGTAGCTCGCCAGATGGACATGTCGTGGGTCAATGCATGAATGTTGCAGTAAAGATACTCCAAGGCTCAAAATCCAGATTAGCATTGTATGCTCCAAGGTCGATAACATACCAAAGTCAGCTTCGACTAACAGAATTTAGTGTGTCAGAACCCAAAAATTGGGACATGGAACCTATCTTGGAGGCTATCAACTGCGGAGATTTAGGGAAACTACTACGCGTCATACACAGTCCACAGCCACAGCAAGATACTCAAGTGAGCTCTGCCTCGCTCCATTAGACAAGCCATAAGTGATGTTACCCTACTAACTGTCGCTCGCCCATCCGAAAAACGCGATTCGAACCATTCAACATCTTTGCTCATCGCTGCACCGACCTAGTATATCCAGTCATTAGACCAGCCTCTCCCAACGCAAAATCCGTCATGGCCCCTACCGCAACGCCCGCATCGCCTTCTCAAGAACGTCCTTCACATGACCGCCCAGCTCCTCACCCAACTCCTTCTTCCCTGCAGGTTTCGCGAAATCCGGCAGCCGACACATCACATTCTCCTCCTTCTCACACAGCTCTTCATCAAACACCGTGCCCACAAACCCTAAATCCTGCTCCAAGCTCTTCCAGTATTTCTTTACCAGGGGCACCAAATCGGTCTTGCCATCCCGGTCCCGCGGGTACGCCGCATCCCGCGTAAACAGCGAGAACAAGATCCTCGGAACACAGAGTTGGACATGCGCGGCCAGCGTCCCAAAGTCGCGGCGCGACCTCGCAAACAAGTCGCGCGGCAGCCTGGCGCGGAAATGGCAGTTCGAGAACTCCATGCTGTAGGCGATGTATGCTGGGCGTAGGCGGTACGCAAGCGTCATGCCCCAGACGCGGTTTTTGGAGAGCAGCATGTGCGTGCTGAGGATGTCGCTCGCGAAGAAGTCGTCCTCGACGTTCGAGGTCAGGTGCAGGGAGAGGAGATGAGGGCCGGCGGCGTGTACGAGCGCCGTGAGCTGGTTTGCGAAGGTGATGCAGCTGCGGTTGAATTTGCGTCTCGGGGTGCGTTCCTCGGGACCATGGGGGTCGATGATGTTTGAGTCGGTGAGAGTCGCGGGGTAGTAGTTGAGGTCGATGGTTACATGGCGAAGCAGCTTCCAGGTCGAGGGGTGTAGGGGAGGTTCGAAATGGATCGGGTTGTCTTGTTGCACTTTGGGCAGGAAGTGCACTTCGCCGTTCTGGATGTTCAACTCATCTTTCACCTCCGGCACCAAGAGGCGTACACGCGAGCTTGTGACGTGGAACTTGTTCCTGGCGTAGAACAGAGCTTTGGCTTCTTCATGGATCTGGCGATTTACTCTGAGAACTGCGAGGTGGAGGCCACGCTCTCCGTTTCCGCTAAGAGGTTCGTCTGCTACCACGAGGTACTTGTAGACCTCCAGGCGTAGCTCAGGCGGGAGCTCGTCCATGAAGAAGCACATTGTGCCGATAGGCTTACTTGCCAGGATGGGAGGCATGAGGAAACTTGGAGTCATCGTTTGACATGCTTTCTTGTATGGAGGAGCGTCTGAGTCCGATGCACGCCGCTTTCGGTGCGGTGGAGACGGCATCTTGGTTGTCTCTCGATTCGTCGAATTTGGGATATGACCTCTCGGGCCTTGGCTGGAGTCGAGGTCTGTTACTTGAGTGAATCTAGGATTCCGGAGTTCTTCACCCAAGTACCATGAAAGTGGCGGACTAAATTGTAGTGTAAAGTTCTTGCTAATCAGAGTCGTCCACGTCGACCTGGAATATGTCCTGACGTCGGAGCTTCAATTAGGCGAATCTTGTGTAACTCTGAAGTGGCCGTCCACGTGTATGAGAAGAGTGCCAGATCTAGAACTTGATTTGTCGACATTTGAGTGCTCTGCAGTGAGTGGAGACCGAAAGTAACAAACGATAACGCCAGTCTGAAAATACGATTCTTTTGTCACTTACGCATTCCAAGGTCCTCTCACCGTTCCAGGGTCCATGAACTGCCGTTTCCTCTTCTGGCTCGCGATACTTACCATGCTATCTAAACTAATCCTGCTAGCTCCCGTTGAGCCCACTCCTGAGCATCTTTAATCCCGTGCATCCCGATTTCTTCTAGAACGTAACCTGCAGCGGGTAGGGACGACGCGACGAATGCCGCAGGGTTTTCCGCGTATTATCGGTCCGCGGGGCAGTCCCAGAGCCAGTCAACTCGTTCAAACACGACAAAGTAGAAAATTCAGTGTCTTGGCTTGAATATAAAATATGGAGTAGTGTACAGTAGCCATCGGAAAGCACCCACCCGAGGGTCATGAGCACGCCACAAACACGTAGCTGAGGACACCTGACCGGCCTGTCATCGTCAGACCCTCCAAAAGCCAGCTCCATGAGAGAGAAAACAGAAAATTCCAGTCCCACTCCGTGCACCTGTAAGGAAACACTGCCGACTCCCATACCCTCCAGGTTGATGCAGGTCTATGGATCGTGTCTCGTTTCTCGTCGTGGTGATAGTCATAAGTCGTAGCCGCTACAGAAAGAAAGAACAGACAAGAAAGGAGAGTCTGAAAGAAAGGCTCCACGGTAATAAACGGCCAGATCTGTGTTTTTATGACTCATATCGGATCAGGTCCAGTTCAGAATCTATCATCCCTATCGCGCCGAGAGTGCTTAGAACCACGGCGTTTCCGGGCAGCTCGACGGTGCCCATCAGAGTCCGAATCGCTATCGGTGAAGCTGTCGTAATGATCATCCCGACGTCGTTCGCGGGAAGGGGACCTAGAATAGTTATTCCGATCTTTGCTACGGTCGCCGGCGCGACTGCGGCTTCGGCTCCGTTCCCGCTGCTGAGGTCTGGATCCCGAACGGGCGGCCTTCTTCCTGTGAACAACGAAAGAGAAAATTAGTAACACACTCAGGGAAGGCAATTCCACACCACAGCTCCTCAGACCAACTGCTCCGCAACCCGCTTCTACATCTACTCCACTTACTTCTCATGCCTCTTCTCGAGCTCTCTACCGCCGAACGCACCAATCGCAGCACCTGCAAGAGTACTTAGCGTCCCGTGACCAACAGCCCTGCCCGCCATTCCTCCAGCCAACGCACCTCCTACAGAAGCCGCCAAGTTCTTGTCTTGCAAGTCAAGGTTCTCGAACCTGTCACGAAACTGATCAGTAACGCGACTACGACTGCGTCGGCGATGATCAGCAGACCTGGCCCTGTGACGCTTTCCATCTCCATGACGGCGATGGCGCGAGGACGAGGTGCTGTCATGCCTTGGTGGCGGATCGTAGGAGGCGACCTGGTCGTCAGGATATGGATACTGGGCTAGAGACGGCTGAGAGCGCGACTCTTGGCGGTACAGCGGCGGTGGAGACGGGTAGCTATTGCCAGGCGCTCGATATGCGCCCGGGTTGGCGCCGTAGGTCGCGGGGACGGGCGACGCGTACCCGGACGGGTTGTAAGCCGCATACGCAGGAGACGGCGCGGCAGGAACGACAGGAGATGGCGCATAGCCAGCGGGAGTATACCGCGCAGCAGAAGACGACTGTACGCCTGCGGGCTGAGTACCTACGGGCTGAGGGGAGTTAGTACCTGACTGGTGTAGGATGGTCGCCAGAGGCGGCTCAGATGAGGGAGAAAACGACGATTGGAGCGGAGAGCCGCGCGAAAGGAAACCTAGGGTCGGAGAATTGGGAGGTAGAAGGAGATGCGAGAGAGTCGTCGTTGCCCGGTTTGTCAACATGGGCGGGAAGGAACCCGCCGGAGCCAACAGCGGGATCGAGCCAACAGTCGCACTGCGAGGACGAGAGGCGGTATTTACCTGAGTCGGGTACCCGTAATCGGGCCTGGCCGATGAAGTTCGGCGGTCATAGTACTCGTTGCCTCCCGCCGGTGGTGCGTAGTCTGCGGGATTGTACGGCCTGTAGTCTGCAACAGGCGGAGGAGGAAAGTCCTGCCCACGCTCTGCGCGATCCATGTCGTACTCGCCGTCCAAGTCCCGGCTGCCCTCACGATGTCGCCCACGGCTAGCGCTTCGGTCGCGACTGTAATCTCGTCCCAGACTGCGGGTCCGGCGACGTCGCTGCTTTTGCTTCGCCTCCTGCTCGTAGTCGGTGTCGTCGTAGCCGCTGTAGTCGGAGTAGTCGGTCGGCGGGGTGCGGTCGCGGTGGCGCTGTTCGCTTCTGTGCCGGTGGTCGGCGCGCTTCTTCCTGTTGTCCTTCTTCTCTGTGGGCGTAAAGAAGCCCCCTGGGATGCGCTCGAAGAATCTATCAGGCAGCTTTGTAGCTCCGTAATCTAATGCCTTGAAGGCCAGGACAGACATTGCACCGTTTTTTCTACAGGGCTGAAATCAAGCTGAAATCAAGATTACTGCAGTGGCGTCGATTGGTGCCGGCGATGCAGGCGGAGAGGGGCGGATGAGGTTTTGATTGGAGGATTGTTGCTGGCAGAGATGGGCCCAGGCCTGATGGGGTAAGGTGAGAGACAGGAGGGCAACGCCCGGAGAAAAGATTGTGGATGTTGAAGGCTTGGAGGGCGTTGTGGTAGATGGTTTTCGAGACGGAGGTGCTGGATGACGGGGAATTTGGGCACAAGCAGTTTCGGCGGGCGACGACGTCTTATTCAAATTTGCCTCCGCGTGGGAAGGAGCGTCCGTGTGTACAAGCGCGCAGGCCACCGATGTTTGATTCGCAGAGCGCCGTGTGCTGGCAGCTGCTGTGTGTGCGACATAGCAGTACCGACGTCACCGACTCGACTCGACTCCAGATCTCATGCACGCACATCGCTCACCGCCTGCCCAACGGTCCACAGGAAAGCCCTGCTTGAGCCTCAGGGAACAGTCTTGCAGAGATCAGCCGCGAGGCTGGGACCTCACTCGCTGGGCTTCAGAAAAGCATGAGGGGACTGCAATCGAGTTTCAAGCTTTGCCATCCATCATCGAGTTTTCATGCCTCATCCCACCCGTGGACGTTTAGACTCGCTGCACCTGACCCCGTGAGCATTTGCACTCCTGCAACGCCATCCCTCTGTATGACAGGCAGTCGCATGCGGACTAGACCGTGCTGCTTATTGCCGACGCCCAAGCGCAGGAGCCGTAGCAGAGAAGCACAACGTGGACACATCCACCTGGGCATCATCGGACCCTCTGGAAAGTTGGCCCGTACAAGGGCCCGGTGGCTGGACGGCAATTGAGACTGGGACCCGCGGTCACTCCCGAACCTAGCCTCCCTAGTCTGCTATCGTCGACTTCCCCACTCGTCAGCTCTTCCTACCTAGGTACGGCCCACCTGGGCGAGCACGAATGGTGGAGCCTGAGACCATGCGGGATGACGAAACTGGTCGAGGCACAGCTCACCGCCATCACCAAACGCGCCGACGGACTCCTGGTGGAGCCCTTACAGATGCAATATCATCTTAATAATGCCTTAGGATACATGGTCATGTGTACAAGAGTGCATATTCGCCTGCACCTTCGTCTTTTCAAGCAGGGTAGTCACGTCTCAGGCACAGTCCCGGCTGAATCCGGCGTCTTCTCAGTACCAGCAAACACCTGGAACTTTCCGTTGGACTTTTCTCTCATGAATCGCGTCCTGGTAATGCCAATACTAGGCGAGAGGCTCGGCTTCCTATCTGAAAGCACTGCACTCTACGGGGAGCATCGTTGCAAGCCATCACCACTCTAAAATCGCGTCAAGCGATCCTGCATGACACTGCTCCCCGGATTACGCACTACCGTACTTTGAAGGTTCCGCGAAATGGCGTACCTGGAATCTGATAGCGAATCTCCCAGAAAACGCGATCATCTGGGTTCGTTTCAGTAGCCTGCGTACCTCTTGTCATCCTCTTCACTGCTTCATTCCGAGAGCATGCAACACCGAAACGTCAAGTTAAACCTGCTGTGCTTCGTCCTCCAGTGCACACATGTACACAACTAGGCATCCTCTCCCGCCGCACCTCCAAAACCCGGAAACGCGCCGCTTTCCCGGTGTTGCACACATACCACTTACCCGGATCCTGAACAGCACAACATGAACAGATCGAACTGTCCTTGATCCAGGACTGGACATGTGAACACACTAACACATCCATTCATAAACACGATATAGTTGTACTCGCTCGGAACGAGCGCTTCAATTCCACACTTCGACTTTTACCAAACGCCTACAAAGGTATGGAAATGCAATGATAGACCCCGAAAGTTGTAAAACGTACACGTACGCTACACCCTGATTCACTCGCTCTGCTCTCTTTCTCTTCCTCTCTCTCTTGTGTGTGTCTCTAGGGCTTGTGTGAAATGGAGCAAAGGATATATACAAGAACTCCAGCCTTCTAACCGGTCCTACACGCTTGAGTATGTCACCGTCTCGCTGCCTCAAACAAACTTGAGGTCCTCGCCACTTTCATATCGGCCTCCCGTGCACACTCCATCATTGAAAGCCTACCGGACTCGCCCACATTTAGTAAGGAATGCCCTCATACTCTCCATACCCAAGCGCTAGATTCATATTCTGCAGACACTGTGTCGCCGCGCCCTTGAGCAGGTTGTCAATCGTTGCATTGACCACGACACGCTTGCCACTGGAATGCACAGCGAACCCTCCAATTTCGACGCCGTGCTTGCCGGATATCGCTTTTACGAGCGGGGACTCGCCTGTGATCTTGACGAGCTTCTCGCCCGCATACCGGTCCTGGTAGATGTTTCGGATATCTCGCGACGTCATGGTGCGGTTTAATGGGATGTTGATGGTGTGCTGCGGGGTGTTTTAGCAATGTGCACACAAATTAGGTATGAAATATGAGGGAGGGTGATTGTGAAAGAGAATGAGAGAAGTAGGAGTTAGGTGACTTACGTGAATACCTTGGAACCAGACTGCGACATGAGGAATGAACGCCACGTCTGTACCAAGTTGCGCTGAGATTTCACGCTCGTGGATGTGATCCGTCAGACTGTAGGGGATGAGATTGTTCTCGAGGTTCTTGACGTCGTTCTTCGGGCTGGGTTTGGTGCCTGCACCTGAGTAACCCGATACACCGAAGACAGTAGGCTGGCCGCCGATGAACTCGAGCAGAGGTGCAATACCGAGTTGCGCAGCCGTGGCATAGCAACCGGGGTTGGCTATCCGGGTAGCGTCTGCGATTTTGCGACGGTCGACAAGCTCGGGCAGTCCGTATGTCCAGGATGAGTCGAAGCGGTAGTCTGCGCTGAGGTCTACAATCACAGCATCAGACTTGCCGGCTTCGTTAATGGCATCAACAAAGGGTCTGCAAACGCCATTTGGTAGTGCCATCACCCAGCAGTCAATCTCTCCCTTCTCTGCCATTTTCTTGACATCTTCGGGAGACAAGTTCTCGTAGGTGATGTTGCGCTTGGTGTAGCCTTCGAGTTTCTTGCCAGCCAGTTCACGTGAGGAGACATGACGCAGGTCCATGTTCGGATGCCGATTGAGTAGATCAATAAGCGCCTGTCCAGTGTAACCTCGGGCGCCAATAAGAGCAACCTTTGATGGCCAATCCTTGCTCTTGAACTTGATGCCATATGGAGGGTTAGGATTGGTGGTCTCTATCGGCCGCGAAGCGCTCGTCGAAAAGGCTCGTGATGAAGCTGGCGCGAACCTGCTCGCTCTTGAAGCTGACCTTGAGTGCTGACCAATCATCCGCGCACCTGGTGTCATTGTAGAGTATGCTCGCGCTTGCTGGCCATGCTTTAAGCTAGCTGCAAAGTCGGCTGCCCGGCGGAGTTGCGATTCGAGGTTGTGGTCACCAAACATGGACCGCCCGTGCTGAGAAAATTCAGCCATCAACGACACGACTTCTGACGGATTAGCGGGGCCCCAGAAGCAGAAGACCTCCTTTTCCCGGCGGAGCGTTCCGTCTGCCTTCTCCTTAAACCAGCCCAAGTTCTCGTCTTGCGTCTCCACAGTCCAGTACATCTTGGGGTACTTCTTCTTCATGCGTTCGAAGATGTTGTCGGCAACGTTGGTGAGGAACGCGTCTTTGGTCGTGGTAAAGGTAGAGAGCTGTGCAAAGTCGCCTTCTTTCGCAGGGGGGTATATAATGGCAACAGCGCCCATCGAGTCATCGAAGAAAGCCTCAAATTCTCGGGTCTTGAGGTTGTTTAAGAAGCGGTCGATAACGTCACCAGAGTCGAGGCTCTCACGGTCTCTCAACAACGCATCTCTAAGCGTTCTGATGTCCTCAAAGTCCTGGTACCTGCTCACAGACTGAATGCTTTCTCCCTTCCGGATCAGGGTTCCTCCTCCTGTATGTGTGAACAGCTCCTTTTCGAGGTATTGGGGGTGAATGATGGCGACACTCGAGGTCTTGGGCAGGTCATCGAGGAGCTTCTTCACTTCCACAATTTTAAGTTTTGTGCCATATTTTACCCACGACTGCTGCATGAGCGAATCGTACTCCTCGTCCAGGTTGATGGTGGAGATGAGCTTCCCTGTGTCGCCGTTGAAGAGTCCACCCTTCTCTGAGAGATATACAATCTTCAAGGGCTCCAGCGACCTTGCCAAAGCACCCGCAACTACATCGGCATTGACGTTGAGAATCTGGCCGTCCTCGGTCTCGGCCATGGAGCACAGAATGGGCAGTTCCTTTGCCTTGAGGGCATCCACGATCGGCCTAGAGTTGACATTGGTGATGTCTCCGACGTACTTCCACTTCTCTTTATCCAGATAATCTGCTTGCAGCACGCCTGCAGTGATTGGGCGTGCGGGGATCCCCCAGTCTTGCCTGAGCTTCAAGACCAAGTCCATGTTGGCCTCCAAAAACAGTTTCCGTGCAATGCCCAGGGTCTTCTTGTCTGTGACCCGGATCCCATCAATGAACTCAGGTTCCACACCGGCGTCCAGGAGCAGCTTGTTCATCTGCGGGCCCCCACCATGCACGATGATGGGGTACAGGCCCATCGAGTACAGGTGCTGCAGAGCCAGACATAGTGTGTCTATGTGGTCGGTGAGAATGGCTCCTCCAACCTTGACGACGGCGAACTGCTGCGACGACACGGATCGGAACTGGGCGAGGTACTGGTCGATCTCTCTGCGCGAGCTTACGCTGCCGAGCAAGCTCAGGAAGGCAGCCCGCATGGAGGTGGCATCGTGGCTGTTGGCGCTCGAGGTATACAGGCGGCTTGCGGCGGGGACGAGGGCTCGTGGTACGGTTCGTAGAGCTCCAGACGTTGCGGTGACTCGGCGGGACGAGCGTGCTGCCAATCGAGCACCACAACGCGCGACGCCCTGCATGCTGGCTGTCTGCTGGGCCAAGGGCTCTTCTGCGCTCTCTCAGTGCACGGCAGAACTCGAAAGGTGAATTGGTGAGTGGAGAGGGGTGTGGAGCGAGATAATGGCTGCTCGACGAATTTTCTGACGCAACAAACTCGCTGCGCTTCCGATAACGCTGTGGAGGGCAAAAAGCTTCCCCCCGCTACAGGTGGCGCGGCAGTCCGCACATTAGCCTGGGGCCAACCGGGCGTGATTGGCCGCGAACGGGGAAAATTCTTTGCCTGAGGAACCGTGATGCATGAGCATCGTTTTTCTCTGAGTCCCGCCTGATTGTCTGCAGCTTTACGGACGCCGTTGACGTCTGGCATCCTGGCATAGCGTTCGTCGCGTGCGCTGCGCCGACACAACACGAGGGCTGTTAATATCTGCGAAGGCGTCGCTAGCCTAGAACAGGCTTCTAGCCTACACTTGCTGCTGCTAAGGCCTGGGATCTGTGAATAGGACATCCTTTGTTGGACAGAAACCAGTTATACCACATCACCACGGGAAGCAACTAGTGCAAAGATCATGAAATAGAAAATAGCAATCGTAACTCCATTTGTGATATCTATCGGCCATGCCCGGGACCCCCGGGCTGGTGGGGATATAGGGTCTGGCCGACGTCTCCAGATGCTGAGAACAAGAAAGAAAGATAAACCATCGCTCCCAGTTCGCCAATGACGTTAGTACAGGGACATCTGCGTCTTCAGATTCCGGTGCAAACCACTACCTCTACCATCACCGCCCCCGCTCCTTGCGGAGGAGCAACATCTCCTCCCCATCCCCTGTTAATATATAGTTTCGTTTTCTGAACGCGACGCAGGAACAATCACGTTTTCGTGACAACGACTGTTGGAACCTTGTCAGCATTTGTTCCACTCGAATACGGCATGAAGGGTTCTAAGATCTGAGGTCTCTCCGTTGAAGTGTCTACGCCGTTGCGAGTGCGGCACAAGAGCCAACGCAGCCCAGGTTTAGTGGAAATGCGATGCCCAGGTGAATTTCTGACAAACCAGCCACTTTGCCCAAACAGTGACATTGGCGACACTCCAAAAGATCTCATACAGACAAGGGAAGCAAACGAAGGAGGGAAGTGAGCTTACTGGGCACGATGATGACGAGCAGGAGAACGATGATTCCAACAATGAGGCACATGCGCATCTTCATGTCCTTCCACCACATCTGCTTGCGCACACGGTTTGCGCCTCGTCGGAAGCCCTGGGCGGACACGGCGAGGTTGTCGGTCTTGTCTTGCAGAGAGTCCAGGCGAGCGCCTCGTTCCGAGACTTTGTTAATGTTATCCCGCATGATTCCGACGGTGCTGTCGATTTCCTGTGAGAACGCGTGTTAGTAATCATGATCAAATGTGTCAAGAACACTAATTCGTGATGCCGCAGAGAAGCGCAGAGCCTGTTGCAGCAAGAGGAGGAAGACGTCGCTGCCTCCATGTCCTGTCTGCGATGGCGCCAGCTCTCCGCAAGCCTGCGCTAGGCCACTCCGCTTGAGAGCGATGCGCAACTCGCCCAGGCGACCTGACGAAGCTCTGCGGCGCGCGAAAAGTGACGACGATGCTAGACGTACCGCTTGGAGGGCTGCCGTGCGGTGGTTGCCATTCTGGCCCGGGGCGCCCTGGCTGCCGTCGCCGGAGGGGATGTACGGGTCGTAGGGTTGCTGGCGTCCGTCGGCCATTGCTGTGGTGATGGATTTGGCGGGTAGATAGGGCGTCGCAAGTAATGCAGCGAGTGAGGATGCGGGTCAGGTGTTGGCTGTCGATGAGCGTCGTGTGCAGAGGCTATGGCAAGCGTGGGTGTGGGCGTGGGTGTTGAGGAGAGGAGGGTGGATGATGAGCGGCGCTGGGTGGTTGGTTGGCGAGCTTAAAACGAGCTTGGTCTCAGAGCAGAGAAAGGTTTGAGGTGAGGCTGAGGCCGCTTCGACCTTTGCACGGTGGCAGAAGCAATTTCGGGTCTGGGAGTTGTGCAAGCGGACAGAGGCTGCGATTTAGGCAGTCGAGCAAAAATGCGTTTGTGTATTGAATGGGGACGGCCTTTTATTCACGATGCGACAGCTGAGAGGGCGCTGGTGACTGCGCTGGCTTCATCAGCCATGGCCATGACTATTCCGGGGCCCTCCGCCACAGCGAGCCATCATCACGTGCCTGAGCCACTCGCTGCATATTACGACCGTACGACGCTGCGCTCACTCGGCCGGCTCTCTCATCTGCTGCCCTTTGAGAGTCTCTAGGGTGGCGACTGAAAGCACGATTACGCAGCGCCAACCGTTCTAATTCGGGGCCCTTCTCGCGAAAGGGCAGCCGTCGCAGCCCTGGAGTCTTGACGCAGATGAGACGCGCAACGCGCCACCCACGGTCGCAAGTAGCGTAAACAATCAGATTAGAAGCTCGAATACTGCGTAATGAAAGCTCGAGAAGGATTCTGATTTGCCTGGACGCGCAGAGACCTTCCGCTCGCAGCAGTTGTCGTAACATTTGAATGCTGCCAAAGTGCGGACCCTTGGCGGCTACTCGGCGCCGTGACGACCGTGACCGCCAACCTGCTCTGGGACTCTCCTGAAGCGACCAAGGTTGCTTGCTGCCAACACCAACAACCTTCAGCACCTCTCCGCCTCTTCGCCTCAGGACTTCCCCCGCGCTCGCTCACTTGCAATTTCTTACGAATTCACCTAATATCTCCTTTGCTGGAGAAAATCCGATCGCGCACCACTGCGGTCCGCCCCTCGTACAACCCAGTCGTCCCGGACTCGTCGCTCGTTTCAGACCACCGTCAATCTCCCCTCGACTCTCGCGCCCGGCTTGTACATACCGTCCCTTGCTGGCCATCGGGCTGTCTCGTCGCGCAATAACTTGGAAAAAGCATTTGGACGGCGCTGTGCGTGACTTTGTTCTTGAGCTGGAATCTAGAAGTTTGGGAGGAAACCTAAGACATTATCACCAATAGGGTCGCTGCCACATAATGAAGCTCTCGAGCTCAGCCCTCGGGGCTCTGCTGCTCGCCGCGACTGCGAACGCTCAGATTGACCTAGATATCAACAGTTCAGGTAGGTTAGCTTCCCTCTGCTAAAGGCCCAAGTCGCTAACGCATACACGCAAGACTCCATCAAGAAAGCGGCAGGCGTCGCAGCTTCAGGTCTGCGGAAATGGTACACCGGCGACAACCTTGGCGATACTCCTGGTAACCTGCCGGATCCGTACTACTGGTGGGAGTGCGGGGCCATGTTCAACGCTTTCATCGACTACTGGTACTACACCGGCGACGACCAGTACAACGCAATTACAGTCCAGGCCATGCAGCACCAGATTGGCGACTACGATGCCTTCATGCCCGCCAATCAGACCAAGACCTTGGGTAACGATGATCAGGCCTTCTGGGGCATGGCAGCCCTGGCTGCAGCAGAGAATAAGTTCCCAGATCCGTCCGATGGTCCTTCATGGCTCGCGCTTGCCCAGGCCACATTCAATACCCAGGCTGCCCGGTGGGACGAGACGTCGTGCGGTGGAGGCCTCAAGTGGCAGATCTTCACGTTCAACAATGGTTACAACTACAAGAACACCATCTCCAACGGCTGCTTCTTCAACATCGCCGCGCGTCTTTACAAGTACACAGGCAACCAGACCTATGGCGACTGGGCTCAGAAGATGTGGGACTGGGAAATGTCTGTCGGTCTCATGAGCAACGACTTCCACTACTTTGACGGAACGGATGACACGAAGAACTGCAGCGAGGTCAATCACATTCAGTGGACCTACAACGCTGGTGTACACATGCTAGGCGCTGCTGCCATGTGGAATCAGGTGCGTTTCGTTTTGTCACGTACTCGATCGTATTCTGCTAACAATTGTCTAGACTGGTGACGACGCATGGAAGCAAAAGCTAGCTGGCATTATCAACGGCACTAGCGTCTTCTTCAACAAAGACGCTCCCAACGTCATGTTCGAAGTTGCGTGCGAAACCAATGGCAAATGTGACGTCGATCAGCGTTCCTTCAAGGCCTACCTCGCCCGCTGGATGGGCCACACCATGAAGGTTGCCCCGTGGACCACGGACCTCATCCTTCCGAAGCTGCAAGCTTCTGCCCAGGCCGCGGCCAAGATATGCACTGGGGGTGACGCCAAGACCTCTTGCGGCATGAAGTGGACTACCGGTACCAACGACGGGAGCAATGGTGTTGGCGAACAGATGTCTGCCATGGAGGTCATGCAATCACTCCTCTTCACCAACGTCACGGGTCCCGTCAGCGAGAAGACAGGCGGTACTAGCAAGAGCGACCCTTCTGCTGGAAGCGGCAGCCAGGACACGCCCATCGTTTTCGATGCCATTACTACCGGCGACAAGGCGGGAGCTGGATTCCTCACCACTGTTGCCATAATCATCATCCTCGGCGGCGCTTGGTGGATGGTATCGTAATCGGAGAAATGTACATATGGCGGTATTGATGATGAAGAAAGTATTACAGACGCGGCGCCCTCCTTTTCCAGCCGTTCAGTCGAGCTGATCATATTATATCATTTGGGGAAACGTATCTAAGGTACCACGCTGGTTGTTGCAATGCCGCTTCGGCTGCAGCACGCGCTTTTATGGGGTGCTATTGGTGTTAATGACAGTTCTCCTTGTTCCGCTTTTTTTTTTCTTGTGGTTTTGCGTTTTGGGTAGGTTGCCCGGGTATGGTTCTTATCCTGATATATAAATATAAAGAGAGTTCAAAGTCATGTTTGGGTGGGCATTGTATGATGTATTGTGGTCAATGAGTGAACACCACTGCGATGTCAAGTGATTTTCGCGTCTCAATATCGTTGTGGAGCGAAAGAGCTTCAAAAAGCTCTACAATATGTGCCATGCAGAGGTAGGCGTAGCTTTCGTCTGTACTACATATCGTGCAAGCATACCTGCTGTTGGTGCGGTATCTCATCCAGCTTCCAGCGACGACGTTTGTTGACTAGAACATGTCCGTATAAGTGCTTTCGTTACGACAGGTATGCTTGCGTGGCTGCATGGAAGGACCCAGCACGGTGAGATGAAACTCCATGACTGTGGGACCCTTCGTTAGTAGAGCGTAGATCTGATCGAGAGATTCTCTTTGAGTGGAATGCATTCAATGACCGCAAACTCTTTGGGTGGCTCGATGCCTGTTAGGGTAATTAGGAAAGCTGGACTAATTGGATAGGTCAGAAGGGTGATACTATCAGTCGAATGCCAAACAAACCGAGGGCCTAAAGAGTCCGGATATTGAATCTTTATAGTCTGAGACACCCAACTTCTAAATGAGAACCGAAAATCTACACCCAACAAAACGCTGACGATATAGCCCCCCCTCCCTCCCCCCCGTGATTCACTCAGTAATTCCTACTCCCTTACAAACGACGCATTCGCCGCAAACGGACACTCACTCCCCGTCTCCAACTCCGCCTCTGCGTCTGCCTCCTTACCCCTTCCACTCGATGCCTCCACATTCCCATTCTCATTCCCAGTAAACTTCTCCGGCTCGAACAGCTCAAGCGCAGCCTCAGGATCCGTCCCCCGAAACGGACACCCCACACTCTGCACCAGCCTCTCTGCCTCCCCATCCCGTACGCTGCCCACGCCATGCACAACCCCCTCCCCACTCTCCCCGCCTTCCTTCCCACCCTCCTCACCCGCCACCACCCCACCCCCCAGCACAGCCGTCTCCACCACACCACTTTTAACCGTCGCCTCGGTGCTGATCTCCACGCTATGCTGGACATCGTCGAGCGCCTCGTCGGGCGTGAGCTTCTTGTCGACGGCCTCCTTCTTGACGACGCCGTTGGGCGCGATCTGCCGGAACATGTCGAGCGGGTCGAACCAGGTGCGCACGGATTGCAGTTGGATAGAGGAGTTGACGGTCGCGACGGTTACGCCTTGGATGTCGATTGCCTGGCCGTGGGAGGGGGCTGTGACTTTTTCGCCTTTGCTGGGAGGGGGTGGGTTAGTTGGTGTTAGGATGGAAGGGGGGAGGGTGGAGAGGAGGGAGCAGAGAGTTGTGAGGGTAATAGAGTGAGTTGGGATGTATGAGGGGTAAGGTTGAGTAAGTGTACAATCCAGAGGCGTGGGATTTCGAGTGTAATGTACGAGGGAGGATTTCAAAAATGACGAGCAAGGCATGCTCACTCAGTTTTCCTGGCTATGCGTAATGAAAGTCCGGACAAACTTACTTATTAAACCCCACATAATCATTCTTCATAACCCCCCAATGTCTCCACCGAAAGCTCACCGTCGGCGGCCCACTGTACACCTCCAACACCTCCCAAGCAAACGTCGGCATCATGCGCTTGAACGTCTTGTGGCTGCTCGCAAAATCGCTATACTCCGGGCTGTAGTACTCGTTAGGCGAGATGATGGCGTTGTACGTCCCGAGCTTCAGCATGTGTTCGCCAGTCTGCGGCGCGGAGGAATTGATGGCGAAGGAGTAGTTGGGCCGGTCGATGGTACGCCAGTCGTCTAGCGAGGTTTTGAAGGAGGCTTCGACTTCCCAGTTCTTGACTAGGTTTTGTACGAGCTCGGGGAGGGAGCCGGCGGCATGCGAGGTCTGTTTTGCTGGGATGGTGTTAGTTGGTGCGGCTGATTAGAGATGATCATGCATAGGAAAGATGTTGTTGGCGGTTTGAATGTGTGCAGAATTCCCAATAGGGTAGAAGGAGGTTCTGCTCGTTAGGGAGGGAAGCGGTCGTGAGCGGTAGCTCGGAGAGGATACGGTTATCATCTAGAATACTCACTTGCTTCAAACACCTTCCGCGTCTTACTGTAATCAGGAGCTCTTCCGTACCGCCATTTCGCATCTGTGTCTTTGAGTACTGCATCGGGATCGGTGAGATAGTCTGGAAGAGCAGGTGCGGGCTCTGTGACAGGGTTTTGCACATCAGCGGCGGCCATTGTGTTATGAATCAACTGAAGGATAAGAACTTTGTAAGGAGAGGAGGAAAGACTACAGTCTTTATCAGGAGCAGTGAGAAGCCAACTGGCAAGGATCACAGAACGGGTAGTGACAGAATCAAGAGGCACGGATACAGCAAGACAGACTGGTAGTACTGAGTGTTGGACGCAGGTGCGGAAGCGGATTTGGATGTCTTATAGGGTGACCGAAAAGCCTCCTAGCATTCATATAGTGGAGCAGTGAAACCGTGGGACAAAGAAACAGGCGCATATCGCCATGTTAGTCTAACGTGGACTCTTTTTTCGTACCGACTGCTGCGGTCTGAAGGGCAAGCGGAGAAACCTAGACGTTTCTATGACAAGGTACAACCCTACCAATCGAGACAAGCCTCCCGATCTTGTGGCAAGATTCATGGTTCGTATGGTTCCACAAGGACGTACAGCTTATGAAGTCAAGCTCCTTAGCCCGACTCAATCGAGCAGCTCAGCCTTACCTTACTGACACTGCATAGCACTGGTTTGCCATAGCTGTTGAAATACAAAACCGCCTTCAGACCCTCAAGACATGATTTTGGGCAATGTCAGCTCGAGGTTAGTTTACGGTCGGGGAACGCGGGCCTGCGGGAGGCTGGTGGGGACCGATAAGCAGCGGAGCGTT
Organism: Lophiostoma macrostomum CBS 122681; assembly: GCA_010405375.1. NCBI lineage: Eukaryota > Fungi > Ascomycota > Dothideomycetes > Pleosporales > Lophiostomataceae > Lophiostoma > Lophiostoma macrostomum. Next base: position 16,765 of record MU004344.1, on the reverse strand, counting down.
CGCTTGTCTCAAGCGCGCGGGCGAGAATTATGGTTGAGCGTGTCGCTGAAACACTTCAGTCAACCTTAATGGCGCAGACCAGGATGAGCCCAGACTTTACGGAAGGTAGCAAAGGCCGCGGCGGCTGCAGCTAAGCGTTTGGAGGAGGACAGACGTGTTCTACCAACTTTGCGATTTGTAGTAGTGACATATTACCTTCCTCAATGAGCGTACTAAGATTGTGTCAGATAGATATGCTCGTGTGCACATAACCATGTACGAATCGTAGTAGACGTGGTATTGTGTGCTATTCCAGCGGTGACATAGGAATTCACTATACTACAATTTTCCAGCGTTCCGGGTGGCAAGGGGTAGTTCCGATATGTTGCATGGTTGGCGTGCTGCACGATTCCAATAGTGGATCATCCGTCGATTCTAGTCTGATATCGAACAGGAGCAGCGCAGCAATCGCCAGAATGCAAAAGACCATCTCATCATCGCCCGGTTCTCCGCGAGGCTGTAAAAATACCGTGTGCAACCGTCGGTTACGCCAACCGACCGTTGAAGAGCCTAGGTCTTCAAAACTTTCCGGATACCGGGTGATCTATCATTCAGAAGTACGCCGCGGGGCCGGAAAGGGGAATGAAAGTGTCTGCGTGACTATTATCGTCGCTGTCTCTGTTGTGCGCCCAACTTCTCCACCGATGGCTCTCGCTGTCGTGTCACCACGTGGCTCGTACTTGCATGGTCTGTGTCAGTTACCATGCATTCACGAAGTGGAGTTCTTATGCTCCATGTTGGCGTTGCGCTTCAATGCTGTTGCTAAATAGGTCCGGCCCGAGGTTATACGAAGTACCTGCGACAATAGTGGCAGGCAGAGGCGGACGACCCTGGGCGTGACATTTTTTGGAAGCCGCCTTCATGTTACTCAATGGTCAACCGGTCATGAAATCGTACGGTGGCTGCATGGTGTGTAACGAGAGGCATTTGGAGGTTACGATGACGATTCATTGAAGTGCGCAGTAGGAGGCTGGCTGAACGGAATTTGCTCGACATCGACAAAGAGATCGAAGACGACATAGACGAAGAAGAGAGGAATAGCATAAATGAGGTTGGAACATCCCTGTGTAAATCCTGTTGGAGGAACTCAGACCTCAGGTTCGCGAGCTCGAGCCATCTCGTCAAATCGCCACCGTCGCTCAAGCCTGGACCATGGGGAGAGGGTGAAGGTACTTGTCACAAACTGGGTTGTGGAGAATATTTTTTGCGCTCTCATAACGGTGGAAGCCCCAACACTGATGGTTGAGTACCTACATGTGAGTATGTTGAAGGCTGATCCCACGTGCGCGCTCGGACGCGTCCCAATTATGCCAAGGATGACGTATTGGTAAATGTTTACAGAGCTGTAGTCTTCTCAGAGGCCTTTTGGCTGCCACAAACTGGACACATTTTGTATACTTGTCGTCTTCAAGATGGGACGACGCCAGCGCCTGATCAGCACGTCGATTCTGCGCGCCATTTTCCACACCAGTTCGAAAGCGGATGTAGACAAGCCTCCCACGCTCTTCGCCCGCATCCTAGCTTTCTTCTCTGTCTTCTCCATTGCCCTCTCGCGTTATAGACAGGAACTTTTCAAAAAGCTGCGCAATGAAACATGGCAAATCGACGAGGACGACTACACTGAGTCATTCCGTTCCCCAAGCCGCGGGAAGAGGACGGATCTTGTCGCTGTGGGAGACCTAGGCTATTCTGGCTCAGTACGATACCTTACACCAAATGACTTCCGCGTTCCTAACGATAATACAGACCTTCTTCACGACACCAAACTCGAAGTACCTCCTCAAGTCACTCCCCCGCAAGTTTGAGCAATCCTTCTTTCGCCAGCGCCTCCTCGATCACTATGTCGAGCACATGGAGCTCAACCCTACCTCCCTTCTCGTACGCATTACGGATCTCTTGTACTCGCCGGTTCCAACCTTGGGTGCTTTTATCGGTACTGCACCCTCACACCACATTGTCATGGAGAACGTCATGTACGGAAAGTCTAGCTGCACCAAAGCCTCGCAAAAGAAATGGGAGACGTACGATCTCAAGCCGAACGACTACTTCTACCCCGAGCGCGACATTGCGGGCGGAAGACTCGCACCGGAGAGTGTGAAGGAGCGCCTCATCGACGAGTTTCCAGACAAGGTCCGTGTCACGGTCGACGAGAAGGAGGAACTGATCGACCAGCTACTCCGCGACACAAAGATCTTGCAGGACTCGAATGCAGTCGACTACAGCCTTTTCCTCGTGCGTTACCCAGCCTCCTTGTCCTCTGGTCAGGGCAACAAGATCCCCTTGCCTCCAGGAAGACAATCAGGTTGGCGTCACGGCCTCGTCTCGCGCGACAAGAAGTGGATATATCGTGCCGTGCTGCTCGACTTCTTCTGGGCCAAGGACTCACTGCAAGCCACTGCGTTGACTGGATTGGTGAACTCGTGGAACTTTTTGACGTGGGGAAAGGAGAATGGGCCGATGAGCATCACAACGAGTGCAGACGAGTACAGGTCGAGGTTTCTGAAGATGGTGGACACGATCGTTGAAGTTCAGGATAGTGCTGGACAGCCCGCTGGGGAGGTGAGAAGTCCGCCGCCGGAGGCTTCCAGCGATGCATCTTAAAAGCCGGAGACCTTGCAAGAGCTTTTCCCTGTCCAAATTCTGTAGCGAGGAGTTCGAACTGGTCATGTGTACATGATACCCTACATAATTCGTAAACCATTTGTTCCCATATTTAAGATCTGCTGCCTGCTGCTGCGAGGACTGATTCCTGTGACTACTCTGCCAGACGTCCATTATTTCTTCGACGTCCTCTGTATATTTTCAATTTGTTCGATTTCATGCACAATTGTTTCTATTGATAGCAATTGTGGAGAAAGGCGACCGTAAGCTCCCACACGCATCTCCTTCGCCCGGCATCGCGGCGCAGCCAGCAACGCCTCGCCCTCGCCCTGGATGCGGATCCCCGCGTCCCGACCTCTGCTCCTGCACAAAGCTTTCTATCGAAATTCCTCCCTGTGCGTCATGCACAATAGGTTGTGTTATATGGTGTTGGGCTACATATATGGACAATATGGGTTGTTGTATTCCAAGGATATGTATTTCTTCAAAGCCCAGAACTATCACATACGACCATCGAAAACCAAATACAAAATCTCTCGTCTGCTCGGTTAATTGAAATGGTTTATCGGTCGGGTAGTAGTTGGCTTCGTGAGAACCAGCGAATTCCGGCTGTCGTATGTCTACAAATTTTTTTTGTGGTGTTTTTTTTGTTATGTGGGCCCACCGCGCACCGTGAGTGGGTCCTACGAGGAGCGCGTATTCATTGAGGCATCAAAATTGGCCGGAAGCTAAAGGGCTTCATCAGTCTTTGCTATGCTCTACAAAAATCCTAAAAGGGCGCATTACAACGTTGGCTCAAGCCTGCTGATATGACTCAATTAATACGCGCTTCTGGTATAGTGAATGATTACTATCCATTCGACACGCCTTTGCTACTGCCATTTTTTACTACCAGTGGAGTGTATGACGATACCTTTGGTCAAGATGCGATTCCTTATACCTGTCACTGGATGGCTAAAAATGTGTGTTTCTCCTCATAGACAATAAACTCTACTGCGGCAATTTTTCACCCAAACTGGAGCGAGATGTGTATAGTGGAATTTCTTCGTTCATCATAAGTTGCCCGTAATGGTGCAACTATCTCTTCTACCCATTCCTATCCTTTCCAATCTACTCAGATACCATGTCTTCTAAGCATGCGCTCTGCGTGCGGATATCAATCTGTAATATACACTAGGTTCAGAAGGAAATAAGGTCGAAATGATGGGTATCAGTACGAGACGCTCAGAGATCGCTGTACGCATACGAAAACCAAACAATGCCAAATCGCTAATGCAAACCGCCAGCCCAAAAAAGAAAATGAAAGAGGCGATGAGCCGATATCGTGGATATAAAACAATGCTAAAAGTAAAAAGACAAGGCGAAGAAAAGAAGAAACGACAAGAATGCATCAGAGCAACGCATGCTCCCTCAGTAGCAACTCGACCGCACGATCAACCCTCAGACCATCACCCAGGTCTGTCATGCGGAGCGCAATACGAGCCTGGTGAGCTGTGAATCCCATCTCCACAATTCGATACACTGCCTTCTCGGCGCTGTTCTCAGCAGGATCGCTATTGAGGATATTGTGCTGGACCTCATGCTGCTGATACACCGGGTCGCTCTCTGCGGAACGACTGCTGATAGGGCGGTTGGAGCCTCCACTGCCGTTCCTCGTATGACTCGCAAACATGGGGTGGTCTGCGAGAGACGGGACGTCGGGGACCGGGTCGTGAGATCGGAAAGCCGGGTGTTCGTCAATGGAAGGCATGCTTGGTGCAATGCTGCTTCTGCGATCGCCGGCAACGCTGGGCACCGTCGAGGGTGGTGGGGAGGGAAGAAGAGGCTGAGCAAATATCCGCGAATTGGGCCGAATTGCAGGAGCGTTCATCCTGTTCCTCAAGGCTGGATGCACATCTACAGGCATTGCAATGCTACTCCTGCGATCTCCAGCTACACTAGGCACAGTAGATGGTGGCGGGCTGGGAAGGAGCGGCTGCGCGACTACTCTCGAATTTGGACGAATCGCGGGAGGGTTCATCCTATTCCTGAGAGCTGGATGCACCTCTTCAGGCATCACTTGCTGAGCCAGTGGCGAGCGGGGCACGTCTGAGCGGATACCGGGAATGTGTGATACGACATTGTTCCCTGGGGCGCTGGAAGGACGCCGCCTCGTCAGACTGTCCATCACATTTTCCCAATCAGACATAGGCCGATCTTGGCTCATACGAATCTCAGGTATGGTGTCAGGAGACTTGTGACGCCGGTGACGTAGCTCTGTGATGTGGCGCTGTATCCTCTGCTTCGAGAGCTGGCGTTGAAACTCCTTATGGCTTGGATCGGCGTAGGTAGTTGTGATCTTCTCTTCATATATGCGAGATGCAGCCTCTTTCAAGAAGTTCCTGCGTGTTCCGCCAAACACAGGTGGCATCCATTCCATGAGGCCATTGTGCGAAGCAAGAACAAATGCAGAGGCATCCTTCTGACAACAAGGGGCCGCCAGATCCAGAATCGGAGAAAGACCGAGCGTGAGCAGGTAGTAGTACCATTCATCCAACATAGTCTCCTCGCCATCGATATCTCCTCCTCGCACATCTGTGTTGTCGTAGACGCCGTGCTCCCTCGCCTGAATCGTACGACCCTCGAATGGCTGGAGAAGCACGCCCAAGCAGTTCCAGAGCTCCATCATATCGAAGAGTTGCTCCGCACTCAATCCACCCTCGTTTCCCTTGGCAAAGCATTCTGGTGCGTTGGCCAATGTGTCGCTCATGTCGATAGCGTCTGTCGTTAGGATGCTGAAAGTGCACTCTGTTTGGTTGGCCAATACACCGCCTTTAAGCCAATCCATTTGCGCAACAACGTCGTCCTCTCGTCCCTTTCCACAACCAAAGATTTTGCAAAACGTCCATATCCGCCAGAGGGCATCGTCGACACGAGCAAAGTCGGTCGGATCCTCGCTGATAAGCGCGGCAGAAATCTCTGGTCGCACAAACGACTGGCACTTGTCTTTGATGAGCGACTTGAGAGCAGCAATAATATACATGTCTCGTATGTAATATTGAAGGTACGACGTGGGCGTGTAATCTCGTCTCGGCTGATCAAGCTGTTCTTCTTCGGGCTTGTCATGTCCTGGATAGCAAATTTCGCGGTGCTCCCACGCTGGCGGCGAAGATTTGCGCAACGCATCCTTCATCAAGTCCAGCTCATGCCGCTTGAACACTCGGTAGAAACCTTTGTTGACGACTGCAGTGGCAAAGAGGTCATCTAAACTCCCCAAGTTTGTAAGGATACCATAAATAACATTTTCTGCGACGCCAGGGGTGATAGACCGCTTCAGAGCTTTGGGCGGTGGTACAGGAATAGGGGACAAGAAGAAATCGTCTGTATCGGGCTTTGCCTTCCCCGGAATATCCAGCCTCAACATCTTTCCCATGCGTTTTGAGGGCTGTCTTTTCATTTGCGAAGCAATGTGATCGCCCGGAACACGTGATAATCGAATATTCGGTCTTTTACTGGACTTTCGTGGAATACTTGGAGGCGGTCCAGATTCCGTGCCCTGACTAGGTACTATCTCATCCCATTTGAATGGATTGTCATCTGCAGATGAGACAAGATGTTGTTCGAGTTCATTCTCAGCTTCGCTGAGAGTTGGGCTATCTTCATGGGGAGCAAGTTGTTTCGACGTGGATCGGCTTATGGCCTGATTAATGACGCCAACCGTAGGGTCCATGGAAATTCTCCGCGATGTGTGTTGACCCGAGGTCCTGCGTTTCACTGTCGGTCGACGCTGTATAGTGCCCGAGCGTAACGGTCCAATATCGCAAGTTCTTTCAAACTCGACATCGTGCTCGAGAGGAGGATGGGGTGTATATCGTCGGGGCGCCGCGTATGTCGAGTCAGATATGTCAGCTCGCGTATATCCGGCGTCTTGCGCCACACTGGGCCCGTCACTGAAGACTCCTGCTTTTGAAGGAGCGATGACTGAAAAGGTTGCGCTTGCTGATCTTTCGTGAAAATTCAGCCTTTTACGCAGAAGCCGAGGACTGTTGACTTCGTCCTCAGCACTCGTCACGGAGGAAGCCCGACTATATATTGACGAGCGATCGTCCTCGTGGGAATCATCGGAAGAACTACACAGCGGAGGGGTGCGGGACTCGACTGGGCCGACGATTGCCGGCACAGCCTTTGCCATTTGTGAGCCGATCGAGAGTTGAAACTGTGCTGTTGAGCGAGGCTGTTGGAGCACCAGAGGAGACACGGCTGAGTCAGGTACAGCGCCTTGTTTGGGCACTGGAGGGGAAGACACGCAGAATTCGGCCGAGGCAGAGACAATATGGGGATGAAGATTCGGACTCGGAGCACCTGGACCAAAGAAAGGACTGTTAGGGAGAGGCCGGTTTCGTTTCTGATTCGGTATGACGAGTTGAATTCTAGGTCTTCGGCCCTTTGCTGATGTTGATGAACGACACGTGGATACGGAGGTGCGACTTTTCTGATCCCACTGTATCCTGCCGTCCCTATAAGTTCCTATGGTGCCCTTGAGCTCTGGGAAAGATGCTTCGACTCCAGCGGGGATAGACGAGAGAACTGCGTTGCTGTGTTGCGGACGGAGGTTCTGACTTTCTTTTCGGGATGGCGTCTGGCCATCTGCTGTGCATATGCGGCTAGGGCTGCCAATGTTCTCGAGGATTTCTTGATTGGGCAGTGTCGCCATGTCTCGCTCGAGGGAGAGGGGATCCGTTACACAAGCTGCGCTGCCTGGAACAGCATGGAGAAAAGTTCCCGATTGCTTCGTGGCCCTCCGTTTGGTTGACAGTTTTCCCCTCATTTGGTGTTTTGATGCAGAGCTCTCGGCTGGTGGGTCACAACTCTGCGATGGTCGATGAGAACCGGCTTGTGGCTGCGAGCGCAGCTTCTCTGACCAGGACCGCTGACGCTTGAGTATCGCTTGCGGCTGTAGGGAAGAAGACCTGAGGAGGGAGCGAGTCCTTGCGAAGCGGTTTTCGTGGAGTCCAGAACCAGGCGGAGGCATGGTGCAGGGTGGCCGACGAGTATGTATACAAATGCACGACCCAAAATAGTAAGAGCCTGAGTGAGAGCTACAGCCCACCTAGACAGGGATGGGGAAATGGTGGCGTGCGGTGCCAACGCGGGTATGCCAGATGCAGGCAGAGCGCTCAGGGGGCTAAGTCGAGAGGGTGCTCGCGCACATTGCCCAAGATAGTGTCAGTGCTGTAATCGCTATGCAGCGAGGCAGCGCACGAGAGAAACGAGATGAAGTCGGGCGCAATGCCAGATGATAAAGGGACCCGACGCGTACGGTACTGTACAGTACAGGCCACATCTTGCTCGGACCGGCCGGGTCGACCACGCCTTAACCCAGTGCTGCACCGCACAGTGGTGATCAATCATTTGCGGCGCCGAAAGCGTGGGCGTGCTCTGCCACGAGGTCTGCTGTTTGCACGAAGCCTGGCGGGGTCCGAAGGCGTACGAGGGATCCGCGCCGAGAGGGCCCGCTATTCTGGCTGGGGCTGAGGCAATCTTGACTGTCATGGGCCAAATTTAGCCCTGGTGCGCTCGGAACATTGCTTGGGGTCCCAGCACCGCTGCTCACGCTTCCCCACTGCACTCCGTTCCCCAACAGCTTCGTCGCTGGACTCCCAATCAGAGAACGCCGTCGACAGCTGTTCCGTTTCAGATGTCCTTGACGTCCTCACCACCACGTTACGTACGCAGGAGGATAGTGCGATGACGTGGGAGCAGGAGCAGGACGCGACGACCGAGTTCGGTGAGTTTCCCAAGCATTGCGCAAGTACGAAGTATTCAAAGTGCCGCCGCCCCTGCCTTTCGTCTCAAGACTTTTACGGATTGCTCGCATACACCATGAGCGTGCTGAGGGCTGGTTGGACAAGACTACCTCCACCATCACCCGGACTCGGGTGCAGCGCATACCCCAGGGACGACCACCAGATGCCTCTGTCCCATTTATGCGGCGCAGGCGATGCTCCAGCAGTGCAGATGCAGGCCACGCGGTGGCCTCGTCGTCTTCTGTAACAAACCCTACCATCTTCGCCATATGGTTATATGGTGAGAGCCCCCGGGTAGACTACGTCCACTAGGAAGCCAGGATGAAGCTGTTCGCTCGGCCCTGTCAAATCCACAACCGGTTCTATTCTCGCTGCATACGCCTCGTCTTCGACATGTTTGGCTTGCAGTCACAAGAAAAGGCCCACTTTGGCTCTGATTGCTCGCTCGCTCTATTTTAGTCCGTCTCCGCGTCTTGTCAAGATGCAGGCACGAGAGAGAGCAGGCACTGTCGTCAGCCCTGACCCGGTAAGCCTCCGCATCAATGTTTCCTAGTCCGGCATTTTCATCAATGCTATGCTCGCACCATTTGGCCCATGGGCCCGTACTCGTACTCGAGCCCTATCGTTCCCGCCCAATACTGTCCTTCGCCCTCCAAGTCAATGTTCGTTCCGTTGTGACTATTACAGTCTCCAATGATTGGTTTTCCGCCAGGCAAATCGAGATGAACATGGCCGGTTGTATAGCAGCCGAACCCACTGCAGTAGTCTTGGCGGACGTGCCATTGAGTCTTCGCGCGAAACAGCCAGAGCTCATTTCCGGAGATGTTGTGTATTGTTGGCAATGACAGTACAAATGGCTAAACGCGTTCCAACTCGCATACAATGCTTCTTTTGGCGGTGCACTGCCGCCCTCTGTTTTTGCGCCCCTAGCCTTCAGTATATCCCCGGGCCTCAGTGTTCCTCAGAAACAACGCTAATCGCGCTGGACACTGAAAGAAGGCTCACGCGCCTAGGAGTCGGAGGCCCAGTGCGCCTACTTTCGACCACATGGCCTTTTTCGAAATAGCCTTGAAACGCTATGAGGAACGCCTGCACCGTGCCGCTTTATTTTGCTGAACCACCCAACGCCGCAGGAAACGCGCAGGCCCGCTCCGGCACGGGAGGAACATGGAAAAATATGTGGACACATATTCATTCGAAGAAACACCTGGCAATTGCGACGGTTTACCTTAGTTCCGTTGCGGCTCTTCCTGGGTGCTCCTGCTCCGGTCTCAGTTGATGCCACTGTGTTGTGAGACCAACTCTCAGACATGCATAGGCTTACCACCTTCACAATACATCAATTCCAGATTTCAAATCAACTCAGTGACCGCCCTACCCGTCAACATCAGGTAATGATGCTGCAAAGGGTGCAGCGTCCTCAAGAGTTCACCGTGACTCTCGGTCTGTATGCTTATCTCTAGCAGGTCGATTGAGGCCTTCGATCGTGTCTCAATTACTTACATCACTTAAAGCGTCCAACGCTTTCAACAAGATAAGCCAGCACCTAGGTAGTCCTAGACCCAATTTGGACCGCCTTAGGCCTAACATATACTATTGGCCACGACCTCAAACGCTGTGTACTTGTCTATATGGCCCAAGTCATTGTCCTGCAGACCATAGCCCTCTACTACTATGACCAAATGAAACCAAAGTACCAATGTACGCAGGAACGTCCGGAGTCCGACACCAACCTACCCTAGGTAGATATTCTCCGCTTATTGATCGGCAACCTTGTTTGCCTTCTTGCATCACGAATTGCCTATTTTTCACCCAAGGAGAATGAACAAGCACACTTCTACTACGCTGCCTTAGACTGACTACGATATTTGTAGATTGATTCATTACTCATCTTCGAGGTGCAAGACTAGACGTTTTCTATCATTGATACCCCTGTTCGCCCTACTCTTAACCCTCCGAAGTCCGTTTAGATGATATGACGCCAACCTTTCCATCCTTCCAAATCGCCGTCTAGTGTGTAGAAAACGCTCGGCCGCTCCACGATCGGAAGCGTCACTGTCCGCTGTCCTGTCCGAGCACCATGCGCAAAGACTTCTCTGCTGAAGTATGACGCCCCGAAGTAAGAGCCTGCTCTTCGCAACCTCTTCTCTCGCCGAGTGCCGAATCACATATCACCCATCGTCGGCTCTAGCGGAGCCTACCGACCCGATTCCGTACACCAGTACAGGTCCAGCGTTGCCAACGCACACTTGACGTCCTTGATGAGTGCCATCGATGCCGTCGAGGGCGAGAATACGGTTGAAAGACTCGCAGGTGCGAATGCTGGGCGTGAACAAACACTATTCTCAATCACCCTGAACATAGCCCATACCCTTCCTCCACCAGGTCCACACACCCATCTCTTGCATGCGCGCCCCAAACTCTTTGACGCTATCGACCTCCTCCAGTTTGCCTAGGTTGGTACCGAACGGCAAGCCTGTCTTCTCTTCATTTTCCTTCTTCAATACCGCGACTCTTTCAGGGTCTAGAGCAGGCTTTATAGCCAATTGGAAATCTTTATAGCGTAGTCTTTGCACGGCTTTGACCCAGTCAGTCACGCCATGCATCGACCCTTCGCAGTACATGATGCCAGGACATCCGCCACTGCAAAGTAATGCATAGATGTCGTGTTTTCCAGCAGCAGTTCGTAGTTTGTTGACTTTGGCGCGTGAGGTGATGTGGTGCGTACGGATCAATGCTGTCCAAACGGGATAGAGTGGTCTAGCTATACCCATTGAGGACGATATAAGGTGTTTTTCTAGATGGTGGCCGGCTGGTATCCGTCGGACAAGGTGGCCCCTCAACGTAAAAGGAACATCGGTAGGAAATGCGAGGTAGCTAAGCACAAACGAGAATAAACGTAGATCATGTGTTCGCACATGCTTCCTCTGTCGCTGACGTAGCTTGGTCTCTGATCTTGGTCCAGGGGTACGAAGTGGGGACACCTGAAATCACGTTGCCACGTGATCGCATCGCGCTAGCGTAATTTTTTCCACCTTGCGGACGTCACCTCACAGTCCAGCCCAAGCATCGTACCGACGACCGTATGGATCCGTGCCTCGAAACCGAATTCGCGAATGGAGAGTTATGAAGCCGATGCTTCATCGACTGACGGCCCCATCACCGGCAACCTTGAGCTTCCTGCGAGCTCAGATACAACATGCCTTCGATCCGGCGAGCATCGCGCAATGCGCCGCGCTGAAGGGACAGGGTTCAAGACTTGCGTCGACAATCACAGAGGGAAGATATTTAGACAATGGTATCAAGAGAGCATGTGCGACGCGAAGAACCCTTCCAGACGGAAACCAATCTGATGGACTTGCTTTCTCGAGTCCACTGCACCTTCAGTCCAGGTCACTGAAATCTATCTCCGGTTTCGACAGGAGCTGTAAATCCGTGCAAGGAAACTCGATCTCCTCAATCGCTCCATGTTCATTCGTTCGATCTTTCTCCACCACCGCCAGCAGTCAATGGAGGTTATGGCCGATGGGAAAGCAGCAACGTCGCGCGCTGCCAAAGATTTCACCCTTGTCAGGATTGATGGACGATGGATCCAGCACGAATGGCCTGGGACGTGTGACGAGGCCAGCGAACGAGCTGAAGATGAGGTGCACAGAGCTGGATGGAGAAGGAAATGTCACCATGGTGAGCGGGGAGTTCAAGAAGACCGAATTGATCGCGAAGGTATGCATTTGAATCATAAGGAATACGTTCAATCTGTTCAACGGCTAAATATGGATCAGTACGGCCTCCTCCCTCGCGATCTACGTAAAATCGACTCCTCTCTCCTTCCGCACATCCTAGTCCGCCCTTCAGCTATCCTGATCAACCTCCTCCATCTCCGCGTCCTCATCAAACACAATCGAGTACTAGTCTTCGATGCCTATGGAACTACAGACTCAAAGTCACAGTCCGTGTTCATGTATGACCTCGACCTGAAGCTCCGTCAGAAGGAGTCTGCTGCGAACGGTGCCCTGCCATACGAGTTCCGCGCCCTGGAAGCCGTGCTTATAAGCGTAACCCTCGGCCTCGAAAAGGAATTTGAAAGTGTCAGCGAGCCCGTCGTCAAAGTCTTGTCTGAACTCGAAGAAGATATCGACAGAGACAAACTCCGCTATCTGCTCGTATACTCGAAAAAACTAGGTTCTTTTGAGCAGAAGGCACGCTTGGTCCGAGATGCGATGACGGAGCTGCTAGAAGCCGACGACGATTTGAGCGCCATGTATCTGAGCGAAAAGGCAGAAAACAAGACCAGAGAAGAAGACGACCACACCGAAGTCGAGATGCTGCTAGAATCGTACCACAAGGTCGCAGACGAGATCGTGCAAGCGGCTGAGAATCTGGTCTCGAGTATACGCAACACCGAAGAAATGTATGGAACCCCTTCCTTCCCTCTTCAGCTTTCGTCTATGCACGAATTTCTAGTGACATACTGACCAAATGACAGAGTAAAAGCCATCCTCGACGCAAACCGTAACTCCCTCATGCTCATGGACCTCAAATTCTCCATCGCTACCATGTCCATCACCGCAGGCACCTTCGTCGCGGCGCTGTACGGCATGAACTTGAAAAACTTTCTCGAAGAATCCGATATCGCTTTCTGGGGCGTCAGCGCTTGGTGCACCGTCTTCGGGTTCATGGTCGCTGTGTATGGCTTGACGCGTCTCCGGCGCGTGCAACGCGTCAGCATGTGGGGACACGGGAGCGCGAGGAGCGCGCGGAGCGCTGGATGGGGTTTGGGTGCATGGGGAGGGCGCAGTACTCAGCTGAGCCGAGGTGGCATGGCAGGCGACTGTGGAGAAGGACTGCCGGGTGTGCCCATGTTGAAGCCCGGAGAGAGCTTGGGCGAGCTAATTCAGAGGGAGAGGAGTCTGGCGCGGAAATTGGCGAAGGCTGAAGCTAAGGCGGAAGAGGCAGCGAAGGTGAGGTTTTGAGGTGAGGTGAGGTGAGGCGAGGCGCGTTGGTGTGCATCTCTGCTCTGATACCCCTCTCTGCTCTTAGCATTTTGTCGTGTTTTTGGATGGGAAGATTAATGTAAAAGATATATAGATAGACTGGTTGCGCGCGGTGTACATGGCTTGTATTGTGGGCTCTGCATAGCGAAGGCGTTGGGCCCTGTATGAAGTAGGCACCGTGTACAATAGATTGACTGTATCCTCGCGGTATCGTGTGCTAGCAATTTTATTGGCGCGTATCTGGCCTTTTGACGTCTTGTGTAGTATCGAATGACTATTAGTGTCGCACATGGAAAGGAGATTTTGGCAGCAGCTCCTCCACTTCATCGAGCTATATATAGTGCACTGCATCTGCAGCGTAGGGACACTAAATGCTGGTCTGCTCCCCAAGAAACAATGCTATTATCAGATAACGTATACAGAAGTGAAGTCCAGAGTGTGAAGACGTGAAGATAGTCTACACAGCCAGATGACTTGCAACACCCGTTGTCGCAGTCCGCAGAACCGCATTGGATAGTACCTAGGGCCCACTAGTCACTACCAGTCAGTCAATCGGAATGTTAGAAAGTATCCATTTCATGCTGATAGTTCCCAGACACGGAAAGTACAAAAAGACCAACTTACAGTCAACAATCACTCGTGTCCGTGTGGATGTCAGAGCAGCATTAGCTCAGTCTGCAGCTATCCAGTCCTAGGAGTCGATTCCAAAGACATGGATACAAAATGATGTTACCATCGTAGAATGGATTAGGTGGAATGTTGACTGATATCTACCTAGGGTACGTAGGTGGTGATAGTTGATTCAGGGCAAGTCACTGCATATGCACATGCACTACATCTAATCTAACATTACCCTTAGTCGAGAAGTAGTCAGACTCCTGTAGCTCATGGGATTTGCCTTGAAGATTTCCCGGAAACCTATAGGTAAATTCAAAGATCCCAAGGTGTTGACGGCCTACTGGACAACCCACTCTTCAGACCTTGACGGTTATGATATTTCTTTCCGATGATCTTGCTAGTTCTGACAATATCTATGTTCCACAAGGTTTGCTAAATATCTAAATGTAAGACTTCACAGGATAAGGGACTATTCAGTATATTCTTCTCCAGGAGTGTATGAAGCCTCACCGTATTGACGGATTTCTACCTTTCCCGCTGCATGACTGCAAATCGTGTATGTATGATTCGATTAAACCAGCACCCTTGGCGTAGAGTTGGCAAGACGTACTGATAAGTTTCCAGTCCGCTACGTCAGCTTGTTCAGCTATATCGATAAGGCGTTAGACATGAGGCAGCGTTCGAATAAGTGTTCTTCATTACACCATTCACTTCCGGACAGTGCTTAACGTTCGAAGCATTACATCGAGCACTAACCCCCTCCAGCTCTGCAGTTGTGAGAATATTACTTGATGAGCGATTGCTTTTCTTGAACACACCTTTAAAGCGCTGGAAGATCGCATTTGCATAGAGACCAAGATGCTGACGGTTGTTCAAGGAGTAATGGGTATATCTGATAGTACTAGGTATCGCAGAATTCCTTTGAATGCACCTGTCTATGTCCAACACGTTGAAGGGAGACCTCCATTACCTGATTCACTGTCTGGGTGCCTTCGTCCTCGACTACTATGTCGATGAAATAGAGCCTTGCAAAGAATTATTGCTTCCTGGCCGCAAAAAGGGTTTAGAGGGTAAAGATAACCGTGGCGACGCTCAACAAGCTCTTCATGCAACAAGTATGTCGTGTCTACCACATAATATTAAACAGATTTCTACTCATGGACGTAGTAGACTATGATTAAAGAAATTGAAGTTATGGCCATGTGCTTCATTTTTACGTCTGCATATTCGAAAAGAGAGAGTATCGTGATCGTGAGAGACATCTGATACTCACCTGAAATGCGAAAGCTAACATGTTAGATGGGTATGGTGACTTGGATAATCAGAACAGTGCCCAAGGAATGTTCGTTCAGCCTTGCAATGTACTGTCGAGTCGATGTTCTACCAATGTGGTACAGTGATGAGGTGAGTCATCGAGCTTCATACCTGACACCTATGCGCCGGGACAACCAGGCAACCTGAGTTTCAGCCTGAGGCTATCCTAGGGGTTTCCTTGAAGCCTGCAGTTGACGGTCTCCAACCTCGGGCAGCTGTCGACGCTTATAACGTAATTTATAACTAGTATTTTTTAAGTAGTAGTATAAAGTAGTTTTTAGTAACTTTTTAAAAAGAAAATAAGAACCTATAAAGATAGTAGCCTTTAACCTATTAAATTTAGTTTAAGTAGGCTTTATAGCTAATATTATAAAGCTATTACTAGTAAAATAAAAATAATTTTAGTATAATATTAGAACCTAAATATAAAAGCTTTATAAAACCTAAAAAAAGAATAGAAACTAGCTAGTTATTTAAGCTATACTAAAGTAGTAAATATTTAGATATTTAGAGGGGCTAGCTATATAACTATAAAATATAGATAAAACTATAAAAGATACTAGCTATATACTAGCCCTATACTAGTCTAGTAGTAAAGTATTTACTAATAGATAGTAAATTATTTACTAAAAAGAATTAATCATTTTTAAAAGGTTACTAAATAATTTATCTAGATATATAAAATATAGTTATTATAGTTATATAGCTAGCTTTTCTAAATATTTAAATACTTACTACTTTAGTATTATAATAAATTAGATTTAAACTTATAACTTTATATAATATACTCTATAGGTAAGTAGCTAGTATAGGTAAGTAGCTAGGCTCTATTAAGCCTTTACTAACTATCTCTATATATAATTATACCTTAATAAGATAAAATATAATTTACTTAAAAAGAAGCTTAGATATAGCTTACTCTTTAGATATTTAGTAAGATATATTACTAAGTATACTATATACTACTTAGATCTTTAATATTTCTAAAAGAACACTTTAATAATAATATACTAGAATAACCTTTTAATATAATTATATATCTAACTTAATAAAGCTCTTTAAAATAGAAAAGAAAATAATTATCTAGTATATACTAGACCTAGATATAAGAGAATTTATATTCTAGCTTACTACTATTAAAGATATAGCTAATTCCTTATTAGCTAAGTGCTACTATAACCCTATTAGCTAGAACTAGGCTTTAACCTTTATTAGGTGCTAGCTAGAGCTTAAGGTTAAGTTTAATTAAAAGTATAACTATAGAAGAGCTAAATATAAAGATTCTAAGGTTATCTAAGGCTAGTTCTAGCTTATAGAGAATATAAAAGCTAAGTATAGTATCTAGAATAAAGATACCTATAACTTTAATAAGTCTAGCTTTATAATAGATATAATTTTAACTAGTATAGTAGT